>VZUI01046453.1:0-37325 GCA_013401135.1 Cettia cetti
TTCCTTCCTTCCTTCCTTCCTTCCTTCCTTCCTTCCTTCCTTCCTTCCTTCCTTCCTTCCTTCCTTCCTTCCTCTCCCCTTTTCTTTTACAGTACAGTACTATCTCCTCCTTGACCAGCACGAGCTGGAGATGCTCCCACTCTGGCAGCTCCACCAGCAGCTCCCTGACACAGGCCTTGTCTCACCCTGTCAGACAGGTCTCAAGTCTGAGGCTGCACTTGCAGCTCCATGTCCGGAATGAAGCAGGACAGGACCAAGGGCTCCTTTCTTTTCCTGCCCACTCCTCTCTTTAGCACCTCCTCACTAAATCCACTGGACTGGATACTTGCCTTGTCCCTAGCAGACTGCAAGGGGCAAATCTCTGCTTTCAGCATACCCGTGAGTCCTTCAGTGACACCACACGGATGCAGCTGCTGGTGTGCTCTGTTCTTTGCAGTGGAGGCTCCTTGTCTCTTAGACATGCCAGGTCATCAGAACATTTTCTGATGATGCCATTTTTGGTAGATGGCTCAAAGAAAAATTGGCTGCTTTCTGGAGTGACAGCTAGATTGCAGCCTGACATGAATGAAGAGATAGCAAGATGGAACAGATTTTTGCTCCAAGCCCTCTCTGCTGATGTGTTAACTTTGGCATCATCATTTGGAGAAAAAAAGTGAATTAATCTTATTGGAGTTGTGTACAAAAGAGACTGGGGGAAGGAACAGGGGGAAAAATGGATGTGTGAATCTGTGTTGATTATTTTGAAGCCATAAACAAGTGGTATCTGAAAAGATTTTGACAACCATATGGACTTTCAGAAGTGTGAAATCTTCTGAAAATGATGTGCAATCATGTAAGGGCTGGCATTAAAAGAAAGACAAGATATGGATGGATGAGATGTACAGACAAGGGACTGCAATCTGTGATACAGGAGTTAAGATTCTGGGTACATGAAAAAAATGTTATCTAGAAAAAAAATTATATAAATTAAATCAAATTAAATGAAATTACATAAGAGAATTCTCCCAAAGGTAATAGAAATTACAGTCAATCCTATTTCTTATTGCTGGTTTTCAGAACTAGACTATTGGGAACAACAGTCTAGGGGATTGAGCAACAGCTTTCCACTGAAATAATCATTGTTTTTCTGGGAATCTTCACTGGAGGTGCCACATGCAATCTGGATTTTACACGGGTCAAAAACCACAGGAACAAGAGTGCAGGTCCTGCTGAAGGGCATCAGCTGCTCTGGCTGAGGCCAGGAACTGCCATGGCAGTGCAAGGTATCTCCCCTGATCTTCACCAAGGGGACACATTTATCCTAGGACTTGGGAAGTTCTGCCTGAGAGGCAAGTAGGATGACAAGAAAGCAGATTTGCAAATTTTGTAGCTTTGGTGTAGCACATTTCCACACAAGCTGTAAGTGCCTGTGGCAGGGACACCCCCGTGGGCCACACGAAGGTGGTGATGTGACACACACCCGAGGAGTTAAGTGCTGCTCTGCTGCCCCTGAGGTCTTACTTGCTAGAAGGAGAGAAACTTGAGAGCTCTGGGCTCTCTCTGGGGACTAAGTTTAAATGCCAGCACTCTGAGCCTTTTTACAACCTGAGTGTTTGATGCCTTTCCCCTTTAAGTTATCACAGTGCACAATAATGTGAGACACAAATTGCAGCAAAATACTTTTCAGGTTTGATTTATAAATGGCTCTGATTTGCTTCTGATTTCAGCTTCCCCTGTGGCAGCATTCCAGGTCCAGATTCTGGCTTGTATTTCTTGTTGCATCATGAGAGAATGGGAAAAGCAGATGAAAGATGGAAACTGAAAATGGAAAATGAACCAGCTATGACATCTCAAAGAAGCAGGTAACAAAAATAGGAACAAAAATAGGCTGAACTTTTAGATGAGAAATGATTTTTCATGGGAAAACACAGATCAGGGCAAGAGTTGGCTTTTATGTATCAATAGGAGTGTGTGATGGGATGAAATAGATGATGCATATGAAATGAATGTTTTCATAATTTGAACATTGAAAAAGTACAGCATCTGAGTACTGTATATAATATAGACTACCCCATAGTCTGATGCTTTAAGACATCTTCCCATTCTGCCACATTTCCATTAGACGTCAGTCTTTGAGAAGTCAGTACCCACAAAAAAGTTCACACACATCTTAAGTTTTTCAGTATATGTCTTCTAAGTATACCCTTCCTTTCCTTCCCTTTGCCTTTCACCCAACAATCCTTTGTTGTTCGGTGACATTAGCAAAGTCACCAGTAAATTCAGTGTCTCAGGGTCCCTCTCCACCACTGAAGGTGGTACTTGGAGTTAGTCCTAAGAGGTTCCAGTAAGAAAGTGTCACTGAAGAGAACGTGATGAACTGTATAGAGAAACTTTTTTTTTTTTTCTATTTGAAAAGAAAACTGAGAATACTTTAAGATGCCATGATCTGTATTTTCAGACTCTGGAGTGACAGGCCTAAAGAAAAGCATATCATGACGCCTCCTTATTTCTTTATTTATTGAGGTATGGGGTTTAGCGGAGGAATTTAAATGATTGACTGGAAAGTATTTGAAATTCTTGAGGGTCATAAAGATCAAGGCACATGGATCAATCCAAAATAATTAATTTTGACACTGTGACAACTGCCAGCACTTTCTTTTTTCTTCTCAAATAATATATGAATATTTTTTCTCTTCCTGAAATGCTGAAGAAAAGAGTCTTATTTTCCAAGGAACTGCAACATTAGATATCCCCATATTTGACAAGAGCACTTAAAGAAGGCTATAGTTGTTCTTTTTCTAAAAGAAAGGAAACATTGAAGAAGAAAAATTTCTTAATTCAGGATGCCTTCATTCATTCATTAGCTGGTCCTTTGACACTTTTTCCTGATTAATAGAGTTGTAATGAGACCAAGCAGCAACAAATAGACATTAAGCATGGGGAGAAAAAAACATTGAGTAATGAATGTTTTACATTTAATTACAACAGTCATGCAGAGATCAGACGTGCTTGCCACATCTCAAGCAGAATCAGTGTGTTGTTGTGCCCTTGAAGAAGCAACCTTCACCAGAACAATTAGCTTTTTAACACTTTTTCTTCTCTATTACTGTCATGTGTCTGATGAAACAAGAGTGTTTAACAGTTTAATTTTGTTTTATTCCAGAAAACAGATTTACTGTTTCCAAACATGCAACCTCAGGGACTGGGAATACAACGGTGCTGGGGGTCCCAGCTCGTAAGGCATCTCTGGACAGAAGTGCACAGAGAACAACTCCAGATCAAAGACCACCAGCCACCCTGTAGTGAATGGCACATGCCTTCTGTGTGGCTTCACACAAGACCTTTAACCATGTGGTGTCCCAGTCTTCCCAAGGAAAAGTTGATAATGACCTTGTGTCACCAAGCATAGCTCTAATATAGTCCCGCTTACTATGGAGAAGCATAAACAAAACAATGTTATTTTATTAAACGCCTATTCCAGCAGACTTCTGTTTAAAGGAGGAGAAGGCAGTGCTTGTTTTCTGTAGGAACTGGCTCTGCATTACAGCCCTGAAAGCTCAGCTTGGAGTCAGCTCTCTTTTCCTGCCCATCTCCAGCTGTGTCAGAAAGAGCTAATGGCTAAATACCAGGCAAACTGCACACTCATACAAGAGAGGTCAGCTTCCCAAAATTACTGCCTCTCTGGGGATTATTTGAACTCCCTTGATCTCCAATTACTACCATGTCTCAGAGAGGAATGCTTCAGGGTTGAGGGGAAAAGCAAAAAATCTACACTGGAAACCAGCCCTTGTTCATGTGAGTAGGTGCTTGCCTACTCCCATGGCCTGAGCTGGCTTTTGGTTCTACTCTTTGGAGCAGTCTGAACAAAGGTAAACCCCAAGCAGTGAATCCCGCTGCAATCAGAGGACTGCAGGTGCCCTGGTCACCACTTTAACTAAAGAAATTCCATGTAGCTCCTTTGTGAATTTGTCTTGTGTTAGCTACATCAGGATCAGCAAGTTAACTTTTCAGGATCTCACTTCTGAGACATTCTTCTCCCCTGACTTTTGTTCTGCAACTACCTTGTTCTTGACATCTGTATGAACATTTGCAACAATACAGAATAAAAAATTCCATTTTAAAGTTATTTCCCTGAGCTGTAAGGGTGATCTATCAGCCTGCCTTGATCTGATGCATAAGGCCTGGGTGACACAAATAAGACAACATTTCAAAAGCAATGATCCCACAGAGCTGAGGGTCTGTGAAGTGCCTACAGACAGAAAGTCCTGCCCTGCCCTTCCTAGAGAAAATTATTTTAGTATCTTGGATCCCTATTCAAATGCTGGGCTGGTCATGCCACTGTTAGGGAGATCAAGAGCCAGAGCTGTTAGCACCCAGCACTAACACTGGGTAGGAGTCCTTTTGGCTCTGCAGCAAGGTATCCCTGCCACTTCACGCCCCCAGTTTTCCCTGTTGCCTTAACAGAGGATGGATCAGCCCTGGCAGAACAGAGCACCATCGCGTCCCAACATCAGCGACTCAGAGGTGGCAACTGTTCCCATGGGACTGAAATCCCATGTTTTAGTGGCAGACATATCTAATATATCCCTTCTAGGAGTGTGTGTGGAGACTCCTGCCTTGACTGGGGACTTCCCTCAAGGCTGAGCAAAATAGATTTGCCCACAGTTGTTGGTATGGGCGAGTAACTTCAATCTCTACTTAATTGTTTTGCTAGCTTTAATAATACCATTTCAATATTGCTTCAATAAATAGTGTAGTTGTAACTATCTGTACTGTGTAGTAAATCATTCTGATTAAGGTCTTTTAGTCTAATCATTATAATTATCACCAATAAATAAAGAATTTATTTTATTCATATAAATATATTTGGGTTTCCTTTCTTAATCTTGCAGTCCAAATTTGCACAAAGATTCAATTACACCTATATAATCTTTAAACATAAAGTCTGTGGCAAAGACTGGATCCGTCTGCACCTAGACTCCTCTCTGAGGAGGAGTTTAGAAAGCAGGAGGGTTCTCAATGAACCTCATGAATCAATGAGAGCACTTCTCTGACAAACTTTGTATGGAGCTTCTGTTCTGCTTGGGACACCTGCATCAGGAGAGGGCGGAGAGCAGGGATCTCTGAGAATGAAATCTTGATAGAAAGCCTTCTAATTGGTGCTTTCCCCTTTCCTTGCAGCTGCAGCTTTGCACAGCAGCCTGCTCACTGCATGTCTGAAGCTGTATCTGCCTGTAGCTCACCCAGGACATGGTGCACAGACCTCCCTCCGTGAAGCACATACACCGGCAGATAATCCAGATCAGTTTACCTCTGTGTACCTGGCAGCATGCTACTGTGCACTGACCAAGTATCAGAAGAGTTTGTGGTTAATTAGGATCAGATTAATCCCTGCTGACTGCCTGTCTCTGTGTAAAAAGGGCACTAGAGGTTAGAAAGTATTAAGTACCTTAAATGTCTACTTGCATAATGTAAAAACCTACTGAAGATCCAGAATTTGTGTTTGAAATTGTTGATGTGAAATAATTTACCCCAGAGGCATTTAAATGTGCTTCTTATCCTATCAAAACAAAAGAATCCATTAAACATTTTCCAGGACAAAATGTAATAAATACTTGACCATGGAAAATAATAAACCTGCAGAACAGTGGAGACAAGACATCTACAAAAAAGTGCCTTAGAGATTCTGAATATTATTTCCAACTTCAAAACATTTAGCTCAGCAGATAAAGTATCATTTTTATAGCTGCAATAATGTTTTCTGTGATACAATTGCACATGGTTTTCGATTTTATTATTTCCTATTTATCATAAGAATACAGCAGGTAATAATTAGATCATTTCAGATATATACCCATTGTATGGTACTCCCCATGAAGCCCAGAGGGCTTCATAGGAGAGACACATTTCCATTCTCTTAACACATTCATGACACTAAAATAAATATTACATTTGGTTGAGATGCTTTGCTATGACTAAGCATGTATGTGATTATTGGACATGTCAAAATATGGAGAACTTTTGTGTTTTTCTCTTAAAATAAGGAAAGATCCTGAGGTTGCTTTAAAAAACTGAGCTGATAGTGGGAAGATTTTTAGAGGCAAGACACACTGATAAAGGATCTGTGGGTCTATGAGAAATGTCAGTTTTACATACGCTGATATGTAAAGCATCTTCACATATCCTGATAGACCATTGGGCCTTTTTTCTTTCTTATTTTTTGTTACTGGCACATTTATATAAGTATTAGGAACACTTATATAATAACAGGATATTAGCTTGCTTTGAGGTCATCTGTTCTTGTGACTTACTCCCCATTTACAGTCATAAGGTTCTCATTGTGACATCACCTTGGCGGCCTCAGCAGTACCTGTGATGTCACCAAAAGGGATTATAGCCTGAAGCTCTGAGAGCAGATCAGCTCCCCAAGAATAAAGGTTTTTTGTTTTGCCCTGCTAGCAGAGGGACATGAAACACCCACCCACCCTTTCTCTCCCTCCTGTCATGGTGGAGCAGGGCCACTTCACCACACAGGCTGGTAATGCAAGAGTGGGGCTGCCTGGGTAGGAGGGTCTGCTTAGTTTGGGTGAACTCGTGTGCAGTGAAGTGCATGCAGGAGGAATTACGTGCAACGAGTGCAAACACACAACTGTGCTTCTCTGCCCAGCTTGGGGGCACATCACAAACTGGAGTGGCCTATGCAAAGCCATGTTCTTCCAAGTTATCCACTCTATAAATTCCCTTTTCATCTCAACAATCTTACCTACTCAACCACACCCCTCTTTCTGAAAACTAGATTTCTTATAACAAGTCAGCCCTGCAACTTCATAAATATCTTTATGTTTTCATCTTCTGTTTGGTTCCCTGTCATTTCAGTCAGATCAGCAGCAGAAACCTCAGCTGGCAATGTGTGCCTATGAAGACCTCTTCCTATGTCATTTACTTGGCATCATTCACTTGGCACAGTAAGAGCCTGTGATAGACAGTTAGACAAGCATTTGGGGGTATCAGCTTCTAACTTACTTTGCATTCCATGTCAACAGCAAATGCATTTAATTTGTTGGTTCATGGAGTTGTCTGGGAGGAAAATATACTGCCACAGTGCTGCTCTCCACTCCTGCTTTGGCTCACTGGCGTGTCTTGTCTGAGTGTGAATCTCCACCAGGTCCCATGCAGGGTACTGACTATATCTCAGAAACATTTTAAATCTGCAGATGCCAAAAGGGTGATGTCTGGGCACAGAGGTGGCATTTCACAGACTGGCAAGTCAAGTCTGAACGTGATGATACAGATGACCTCTGAGCCACTGCAGTCAGCTAAGCATCTGATCTGTGACAGCAGCCCTCACAGGTCAGCTGTGCACAGAGACAGGCTCTTATCATACATTCAGAGTCCACAGGGAAGAGGCTTTACTGCTAAGATCTTCATACTACACTGCAGAAAAGATGTACACAGTGTGATTATCTCTTTGGACCTCATGGATCATTCTCCTGGTGTTCCTAAAGCCATCTTCCCTATGAAACATGCATAGGACAGCTATTGCATTACAATAAGGATGTGCAAAATCTTTAGTCTTTCCTCGATCAGATTTTTTTTCCTTATTTCTTTTTCTTTTCTTTTTTTTTTAATTCAAAAAAATTTCATTAACCCGAGGGGAAAAAAAAAAAAGTGGTCTTATTTTCGTAGTTTCTCAGCCCTTTTGAATTTTGTGTATTAAATATATATATACATCATTGTATATATTTTGTGCATTAAATATATATATATATCATTGTCAGAAAACTGCTTAATTTGGGCTCTTATTCAGCCTACACTTCTGTGTGTGGAAACACCTGTCACTTCATCAGTGTTGTGGCCTTATCCTCATCCAGTGGAAGTGGAACTCCTGTTTGCTTCGCCTTGCTTCACACTGGAGAAAGGCACCATTCTTCCCACTGCAGAAGACATCACACAACATGTTAGAAATACCTACCCTGCAAACTTGAGCTTAACCCAAGCACCAATTTCTCACACCATTTCTTAACTTACTGCCTGGCTCAGTTTTTGGTTGCTGTCACTAGCTGTCTTCAAAATTGCCCCTGGGAAAAGTCCTCGTTTATTCATGGACTCAACTCAAAAAGCTCCTGTGGCATAGCCTGGCCCAAGCTTGGGTCCCACACAGTCCTCCATCACCAGCCCATCCTCCAAGAGTGCCCTCGGGGCATCTCTCAGGGCAGGAAACACTGATTCCCAGGGTGATGCTGTGAAACCACTACTGTTATTCCACTTAGAGGATTAGAGAAAGAGGAAACGAACCCATGAAAATGTTACATTCATGTTTTAGATCCAGGGGCTGAAGAGGACAGGGAACCAAGTGCTGCAGTTTGGCTAGCCTATGCCACTGCTCCTCTGCTACCCAGCCCACAGCCATGGGCAGGGAGATTATCTCCTCCTGTGGAGCTGCTAAAAAGCCTTCATTGCTGCTAAAAGCACTTCTTTCTCCCTAAAGAATGCCTGGAAGGTGTGACAGAAGTGGTCTGGGGGCTCCAGCAGAATGGAGTTCTGTCACAGTAGGACATGAAATAAAGATGCTTGACTCCAGTCAGAAGGCAGAAGAAAATCAGAAGGCTCTATTTACAATTCATTCAGCCTTTTTATAATATGCTGCACTAAAAAGGCACATTATTCATCCATAGGACTGACACCTCTCTCCATTGGTTAAGTAAAAGAAATAGCAAAACAGCACCTGGGAGAGAAATTGTTATGGGAAAGAAATCTTTTTTTCACAATATTGTTTTGAGACAAGGAAAACTGTTGAAAAGTTTCCCTTGGGAAACACTAGCAATTATCAGGCTCAGAAACATCCGGCCCACATAGTTCCATTGTGGGATTCTACACTGTATGACCTCCCCTGAAGGTCCAGGCTGGCAACAAGCTCGTATGCTCAAACCATGACACCTCGCTAAGCAGATAGATTTCTTCTTTGGAAACAACCCTCTAAAGCAGACCACCTTCGAAGAGCCAGATTTTGTCCTCGCATACCCATGGGAGGGAGAGGCAGTGTTGATTTTTACATGGCATGGGGATAGCAGTAAACAAATTCACTTGAATTTGCTCATCTGGGTGTTTTGTAGCTCCACAGCCATCTGCCTCCCCGCAGAACAAGCTCTGTATGAAAGGATGATGCCAATTTTTCTTAGCCTGAGACTCAGCAGAACCACCTTCCTGACTGAGCAAATGTGCAGACATTTTGCAGTGCAGGTTCGCTCCTGGAGGGGAGATGTAAGCAGGAAGGAAGCTGGTTTGGATCCAAGTTAATTTCCCTAGGGTTATTCTGTATGTTAAGGAGAGCTAGCACACAAAAGTCAGATGCAGATAGAAGGTCAAAATCTGTTCTCGTTTGTGAAGGGGTAAATGCACAGCAGCCCTGCTGATAACAGGGTTGAGCTAGAGTGGAAGGAAGACTGCAGGAGTCTGACCTGACAGAGAAAAGCCAACAGGAGAATTCCAAAGAGAAAAACCTGCTTCCTACAGGTTCTCCCATCTTTTTCTCTTCCAGCCTTTTCCTGGGCCAAATTCTTCTCCAGATCACTGTGTAAAGTGTCTGCAACAGAAGAACAAACTGACCAGAGCCCAAAGAGGAACATCTCTCCCTTTCCTCTCAGCAGTCACACCAGACTAGGGCTCAGTTTTCTGTTTTCTTCGAACACTGATAAATCAGAGAAAACTCCAGCATCCTGTGACAAAAAATTGGATGAGGGTAAAGGTTTCCAAAGAAATTTTTCTTTGTCCATAGTGCCAGTGCAGGTTTGCTTTTCCCTCTGGTTGCTCATTTCAGTCCTGTGACTTCTGGCTGTTTCCAGTGCTAAAAAGTTCCTGATCTTCCTCCCTATTGCCACCACCACGGAGGCTTGACCCTGAATCTGTTTTCCACAGTCATGGAACACCCTGACCCCCAGAGGGGTCTCCCAGTCCATAGTGCCCCAGCAGCTCTTCATTTGCTCAAGGAACCAAGTTTGTGTCGATGGTTTGCATTTACACTCCTACACCTGAGAGCACAATCTGGCCCATGAAGACCTAATTCTGGAATACATAATTCTGGAGGACAGCTGTCTCTGTTTCTTTTCCCCTCATCTTCCTTTTTTGCTTCTGCATATTTTTCACACCAGACATTGCAGAGCCGCCTGTGATGGCATCTGTCAGTGCTGAGCAGCAGGGGATGCTTCAGCAGTCTGTCCCCTTGCCCACCACCATGGTCACACAGGGGGACACTGAGGGGCTGTGCAGTAACAGCACTGGCACACTGCAGGCACAGACATGATCTAATCCATCGTGGAAAGCAGCCACCACTTATGGCTTCCTTCTAGTGCTTTCCACCAGCTTGGCTCCCTGTGTGGGGAAGGAGGTGTTTACATGTCAGGAAGTTCTTTGCTGTCTTCCTTCTCAAAGAGTGTTGGTTTTCTCTGCTTAGTGAGGGAACAAAGAGGTTGGGCTCCCTGTGAAGCTCTCAAAGCTGCTCCTGTAGAAGTTCAGAGGAGCTCCACAGACACACAGAGCTCTGTGCTCCAGAATGCTACCCACACACTCCTGTGCTGTGTTTTCTCCAGACATCCTTGGTTTGTGTCTTTCCTCACTTCCCTCACAGTCAGTCTAAGTTATCTCAATGTGAAGAAGCACTTCTCAAAATACAGATGCTACCTCTGCCCCTTCCTGAATTTGAAGTGTTATCTTGGGGACCAGTTAATTTCATGCCTTTTAAAATGCATTTTCAGCATCTTAAAAACAAAATTATTGCCGGAAAGTTTATCAGTACTTCCCTCGGTACCTTGTGATGCAGAGCCAGATTAAGACTCAAAGAAGGCTGTGATGCCTAAACTAGGACACAGGCAGGTATGAAGCCTCTAAAAAAAAGTCATTAAATGAGGCAGAAACTCCCTTTCTCCGTAGCAGCCCAACTCTAACACTTCAGTAGATCCAAGACCTCTCTGTTTCTGACACAGAATTTCTGTAATTGGCCTATTTAATTTGCAGGGCCCCCCCCAAACTACCCTCACTTGGACAGCTCAGTTTCTGGCTGCCTGGGCTCACTCAGCAACCTCAGTTCTCAGACTCACCCTGATGTGGCTCTGGCTTCTCCTTGGACATCCAATTCTCAATTGTGGATCCCAGTCTGGCGCAGAGAAACTTTGAACTTAGGCTGCTAAACTGAACAGGCATGAGAATTTTGGTTCTGACCTTGACAATGATAAATGTTCATAATCATCCCAAAGGCTTCTACATCTATTTTTTAGCCACAGCTAGTTTCATTGACTCTTACTTCTTTCTTACTCCACTGCCTCCTGTCTTTCTCATCATTCATCAGTGGATTTCTTTCCTATTCATTATATGTAAAGCACATTTCTTATTCCCCATGGTGGCTTTGAACAAGGTTGATCCAGTTTTCATTTTCTGAAGTCCTCTCTGCTTGTCAGCAAACACTGGCTTTGCTGCAAAGATTCCTCCCCAGCTTTCCTTTCCTAGAACAGTTGCAGAGAGGGAAGATTTGAAACAAACACTCCATTTTCTAAATCTCCTTTGTGATGACACAAGACCCAGAACACTTTTTTCCATTTACCACTGAAACTATGCTCTGTTACACATTCTCACCAGGTCTAGTTTTCAATTACGTCTTCCATAAATACATACCTCAAATCTGAATAGCAACACTTTTGCAAAGTAGGAATTGAGTGTTATTTTTAGACAGTAATGCCTAAAACCTTCAAGGGTTCCCCACCTTTTGTTTAAATCTTAATAAACCCACAGGAGAGTATCAAGAAGGGCACAGAAGAAATGTTTTTTCAGGTCCAGATCCTTTGGGAACACCACATCAAATCCAGTGTACAGTCCTCACCAGTGACCAGAGCTAATTTATGTATTGGCAGCTCTGAGCTCTTCAAGCAATCACTTGGTGGCCTCTGTTTCATTCCCTCTGAATACATCTCCACTCCAGTGGAACCTATTAATGATAACTTCAGCAGAGAGGTCCTCATTCAGCCAAACCCCTAAGCCCAAATGTAATTTTTGGGTTGAAGGTACTGCCATTGAAATCTGTGGCAAAGTTACATTTCTGCCTGTTGTATTAGACTGGAACTGACCAAGCTCTTGCTCTTCATCAGTACTTGCAGGAATGCACTCTAAATCCCAGGATCCTGAAACAGACCCCAATGACTGCATCTCTTCTGGCATATTCTCCAAGCAGCAGAAAGAGAGGAACAGCACAAGAACAGAGTAAGATAGGCCCATTGCTTCATTCTCACTTGGACCCTAATTCCACTGTGTGACTGTTCCTTCTCTGCTAAGAGTGAAACAATAGCACTTAAAGTATTGCTTGATTGTAATGCCCTTTTTCCCAATATCTTGGTTCCCACTTGCAACAAGAATTGTGAAACAGCCAAGTGTATAACATCAAACTCTGGGAATATCAATAAGCTGCAGTTTAATGTTAATTTCTAAGCCAAATCTTGCTTATCTTGGGTGGCATTGGGAAGCTGTGAGGCTGAACCTGTGAATATGATGGGCAGGATTTGATCCCATCACACAAAGAAAGGCATGAACAGCTGCAACTGCTTTTAAAGCAGACACAACCACAGTTCTGCTTCTGGTCTGTTCAAAGTGGCCCCTTCCTCATTTGCTCTCCTTCAAGCACAGCACTTTGTTGTTTCTTTCCTTCTGGAAACTAAAGAGTGAAAGAAAATCTTGCTATTTCGGATGGCATTAATTAAAAAAAAAGAGAAATAAAGACATTTTAATTGCATGGGATTTCTGAATAAGGTTTCAAAGTGGGGGTAAAAAAATAGCTGTGTGCCTGGTACACAGAGAGCCCTTTCTCTTCTCTTTTGTGGCAGAGGAATCAATGGAATTCATATAAAAGAAGGAGGGGGGTGGGAAGAGAGATAGGAGATGCCTTGCTCAGTACCAGCAGGTCACAAGTCTCATGAGACTCGAGCAGGGGTTGCAAGGAAGTAGCTGACTCTATCTCCATGTGTACCTTTTTGTTCCTTGCCTTGGATTTGCTGGTCAGTGGCATGCTGCTTTGCCTGGCTCTCCATAGAGCTTGTAGCCTACAGGAATTTGGACAGAGTGGTACAGACATCGCCGACAGAGACTCTGATCACTGACGATCCCTTTAAATGCAGTCTCATGACTTAGTCTTTGCTCCACTACCTATTAAAGAAGGAGACAAGACGTTCCTAGGCAGCTTCCATTCAGGCACCCAGAAGGACACAGAAAGGCAAGACAAATTAACAGAGCTAACTGTGAGTAAATACGAAGCATTAGAGGTGCTCTCTAGAGCAAAGGGCATGGAGAAAGATTTGTAGGAAATCCTAAGGTGAAAGAAGGTGCAGTAATTTTTAAAGTATACTTGTCTACTATCTTCAAAGGGTGAAATTCTGTAAGGAAAGCTATTCTCTCATTTTATCATTATTCCTTTAAATATGTATCTAAGTGTCTCTTAATATAATGTTGACCAATGCTTGATTTCCCATAAAAATCTGACGTGGTGATTTTGTGCTGCAAGCACTGGAGCATTTTGCAAATTCAACCTTTTCTTTCACTGGCATAAATTTCATAGAAGGAATATCTTGTGGTGGGGGGGGGGGTGTGTGGAATTTGAAGCCAGCCATTTGCAAACTTGGATCCAAAGCCCAGACTGGAGCCTCCAATTAGATTTCCGCACCTCACAAGGGGGGGCCTTCCTTCTGGGAGTGCTGGGTGTGACCCCCTTTCTTCTGGAGACAGAAAGGAGCTGTGGGTGTTCAGCAGCATGGAGACCCCACTGAGGTGTCCCATCATGAGTGCAGGTAACTAATTTTTAACCAAGAAGCTGTGTGTTTCCATGCTCTGTAATGGCCAACCATCTTACAGGCTACAGCATTCTGGAAAATTCAGTTCTTGTTAGTCAACAGAGTCATCAGTATGTCCATACATATTTATTTTCCTTTTTTTTTTTTTTTTTAATGACAGTAGCTACTGAGTAGACCTGGACAAGTATTTTAACTGTGATCATTACTATTGCAAGTGATATCTCAACACTGATGGAAAGTTCCTCTGCCAGCTCAGCCTATTGCTTTTCTAAATATATCCGTGTCATTAATTGCAGGTATTAGCTGGTAGAGACTGTTCCCAGCTCGTCTTCATGCTGCCCATTTTATTCTCCACATTTATCCTCTCTGCTTGCTGCTTAACCAAAGGGAACTGCATCTCCTATGATGAGCTGAAAGAGCTGAAGACTGAATTTGCCATCAGTCTCTACCGACACGTCTCTGAAGCAGAGAACAGGACCAATCTGGTAGTCTCTCCAGCAAGTGTGGCTGTTTCTTTGGAGCTGCTGCAGTTTGGAGCTCAAGGAAATACCTTTACAGAGCTGCAAGATGCTCTAGGATACAGCATTTATGGTAATGTACTTCAAAAAATATTTATTGTCTTATATTTTGTAATAAATGCACAGCTTTACAAAGGTGACAGGAATTGCACACATCATATTAAACTTCTACCTTCTCTCTCACTGCAAGATGCAGTATTCTCCATCTTTGACAGTCAGGTATCAGTTGGACAAAGGAAACTCAAGTTGACACACAGGTCATCATTCCTTTTTTCTGAATCAGTACTTATTTGCTTATGACACAAAATACAGCTACATCTAGAAAAGCTACTTCCATGAACAGCAGAATTGCTCCAGGTTTGCCAGAGGTCCATCATGTCCACTGTGTCCCAGTCTCCTCTGTGTGCTCTGCAAAGAACTGCCAGGCAGGGAACAGTGGTTTTATCTCCTATCCCACAAACAAATTTTATGAAACCTGTAGAAGCTGAATTATCTTTAAGACTTTTCTAATGCTATTACAATTGGCCAAAAAGATGAAAAGTTATCAGGAGACTGGCAGACAGAGATATATGTTGACAGATGGATGGCGCAATTGCATCTTTCCCTGAAAGCAGGCTAAAATATAAAACTCACTGGGAATTTGGAAGGGATATGGGAAAGACAGATGTCTTTAAATCCAGCATAAAGTCAGCTGAATTTAAGAATGCTGTTTTCATTTTAGCTCTGGATTATCCTACCACCATCTCAAATCACATGTCAAAAACTATTTTACATTATGGGCAGAATGTTTATGAAAACCAGATGACTGCCTCATCTTCAAAATTTGCAGCTTACATACAATACTTATGTATAGAGATAACACTGCAATTTCTCAGCATAAAATTTACCTTCAGGGTGTGAAGACTAAAACCCACAATAATTTCATTGCCCCGTGGTGTAACGAGCCTCAGTCATCACACCATCGTGCACAGCATTGATATTCAACCCCACCACAGCAGTAAGAGCTAACCTTGGCTGATCCATACAGATACAGCTACAGGGATAGTACATCTAAATTATGAACAGCTGATATAATGAAGTCTTGCCTACAGGACTCCTATTTCTGTAAATTCAATTCCTAAACAACATTAATTCATACAAGGATTATACCTTGCTTGACAGTTTTGGTCATTAGGGGCTCACTTATTACAAAAGGACTTTACAGAATATTATTTCAGAGTGAAATTCAAGCACAGATCTCCACAGAAAATATAACAGAGAAGTGTAGGGGTTTTTAATGACCTGCTAGCTCTTTTATGCTCTCTTCTTCTCATGTGGCACATCATGGCAAGCAGACATTTTATCTCCATTTTAGCTGTTTGTGGCATAAACCATGTGAGCTTTGGCTTACAGTAATATTAATGCATGAATGTGAAAATAAAGTAGGATGGGATCTATTGTTATTGGTATACAGTGCATTTCCAGTAACAGGGAAGGAAACCATTTCCTCAAATGGTCTAAATCAAATAAATAAATTAAATACTTTGATGAAATTTCCTATAAGATGAATAAACCCATATTGTATATACATGCATATATGATAAAATTCCTTTTTTCCAGTAGATGTTTGCATTAATGTTTCTGTTGGTCTGCCCTAAACAATAATGAAGGATATGTTTAAAACCTTAGCAGACAGAAAACAATGAAGACATTGATGGTTCATTCACTGCTGACAGAGAATCTGCTCTTACACGCACTTGTAAACTTTTCAATATTTGGAAAATTTGTTCACCTTTATTCTAGTACTAAAAATGACAATGTATCATGGAATGTATTTCTAGACAGCACAGACAAAATGACATGCTTTAAAAAGATTTCTCCTTGCTGTTTTATAAAAGTAATTTTGAGATGTTGTCCAAGTAAGAATTGGGGACTTTAGTTAGCTAAGCACTTGGGTGAAGCCACAAGCTTGGGGTACCACTCCTCACATTCATCTCTGCTTCTATTTACCATCTTTGACTTCTCACATCTTCCAGAGAACTCACCAAGTGCTTCCATACTAATGCAAAACACACAAGAATAATACTTTACACCTCAGACCATGTCAGTTTCCTTAAAAAAGAAAAAAGCCCACTGTTGTGGACTGTATAAATAAAGGAGTCACTTGTAACACATGAAGCAAAGTAGGAACTTGGTTTAGGACTGCCAGGGCTCATCAGCAATACTGGGAAAGCTTGGGACACCCTCCTTCAAGAAATCAAACAACAGCTAAGGGCCAAGGGTGGCAGAGAGGCTGTCAGGGAAATGCCTTTCCTGGGATAGGTGGAAAAGATCAGGGGAAGGAGATAGCGGTGTTGCAGCATCGGCAGCTCACTCAGTCATGGCCAGAGGCACTAGACCTCACAGATGGGAACTCAGAGAGTGCCCAAGAAAGAATAACTACCTTATGAACTGTTAAGAACTGTGTCCTATGCTGCGAGCCTGACATGAGATCAGCCACTTGACACATCTGTACTAGAGTGATTTCTACAGACTTATGAAGAGAGATTTCTAATGCCCAGTGCATCACTACCCATGGCAGCAGGGCTTGACAGGAATACTCCATAAAGTCAAGGGTGTTCCAGTTGTTGTAGGGCTTTAACAGTCAGAGGACACCGATGTCAGCACGGGAGCTGAGAGCTACGGAGCCTTGGTGCAATCTCTGCTATCCTTAGTCTCAGCACAATTGCAGTTTCTCTCTCTTGCCTGGCAGATCAAAGCGTGCAGGATTTCATGCACATGGTGGATGAAGCAGTGACTGACTCCAGCCAAGGCACAGTGGTCCAGCTGGGATGTTCCCTCTTTGTGGATGCGGGTGTGCAGCTCTCGCCCGACTTTGCTGAGCGCGCCACTCGCTGGGCCAACAGCAGCCTGCTGCAAACCAACCTCACTGACCCCAACACCACCCACATACTGGAATGGATCACCACTGACCCTGCAGGTACCGTAGGGACCCACAAGAATGGTTGCACATGAATGGAATGTAAAATAAAAATAAAGGGAGAAATTGCATTTAACCAAGCATAAATTTTTTTGCCACGCTCCATGTTGCCCAAACCAAGGCTGAAAGCCAGGAAACCTAATTCTTGTGCTAACACTCATGTGTGGAGAAAGAGCTGGAATAGGTCTGAATCTGTATGCAGAGTCAAGCTGGTAACCACCTGACCTCGTTCCCTTAATTTTTAAAAAGACAACCCTTTGCAGTGTTCTCAGTTTTAATTAGGAACAGCCAAATTCCCCTTGGACTGTATTCATGGCACTGAATGCTTTTATGGTGCAACAGGGGACATACAGGGGCATAAGCTCAGCAGTCAGACTCTGAATTTATAAAGTCAAAATAGGGAAAGAAAACACTGACCAGCTCAATCTCAGCTCTGGGGAGAGCATGGATCAACAGGCACCCCCAGTGAGGTCCATGTATAGGTGGGGAGGGGAAGGTAGAGGGTGAGCAGTGCCTTGTTGAGTTGTGCCTCTTGGCCTTAGGGGTGGAGAATGGCCTCAGTTTGCTTTTAGTCACATGGACCTGGCCTTTAGGCCTGGGCATGTAGGACTGCATGTGTCCCCCTCCCTTGTCTCTTCCATGCAGATGGGGACGTGCGTAGGATGACATTGGAGAGCGCTGGGTCATCGCTCAGCCAGGTCACCCTGGTGAGCACCCTGTACTTCAGAAGCATGTGGCAAAAAAAGTTTTCCCTTATGGATTCCCAGATGTTGCCTTTTACCACGCCAGAGGGCTCGACCCTGAAAGTGCCTACCATGCACCACACAGCTGAAGTTAACTATGGTAACTGTCCTTGATCCATATTTGATCTACTGTGCAATAGGGAACAGATTTTTTAAATTTCCACAGATACCACAGTAAGATGTGTTGTTTTCCCAGCCTGTCTCAGAAGAACTCCCATCAAATGAAGAGACAACCCACGTGACTAAATTGACTCATAATTCCAGGCAATCATGAAACAGATCCTGGGTTCAGAATGGTTCCTAAAATATCTACTGTCCCTGTCCCATCCCTCACAGACCAACACCTCCCATTACTCCAATAACAAACTTGTCACCTGTAGGAAAGAACCAAAAGGCACCAATATATCATGCCAGGAGAAATAAAGATGAGATACTGAGGGTACTGCAATATACAAAGTCTTTTACAATAGCATGGAGCTGGTTAAATAAAGCTGGCTAGGAAGGGGCTACAGAAGGAAGCACATCTGACCCCATGACAGAGGGGCAGTTAAGATTAAAATTATATCAAGCCCCTACCAATTTGATGTTGGGTAAGAAATTTGGCCCCCCAGCCAAATCACTATGCCCTGAATGTGTGAGCAGCAGAGGGAGCAGAGCACAACCAGGAGCACCAGCACTGCAGACCTGTAGATCTGGCCACAGCCTGTCTCCAAGGCTTTAGGGAAAAACTGCAGATCCTCAGGGACAAATTCTAGAAAAAGGAGAGAAATTCTTATGTCATTTATACCAAATCAGTGGATGATCTCAGCATGAGCTTAAAACAGTATAAATATAGGTCAAGCTTTTATTTGTATAATATATGAATACAGTGTAGGCTACTTTCAAAGGCTTGATGTATGTGGGTTGCTGACAGAAGGACTCATGCTGTAGGCTTAATTTTCTGCCACCAGGAATTATGCCAGTTAGCTATACAATCTCTTTCAAAATATAAAAAGCTATTTTCCCTCCTACTCTAAATTTCAGAACAGCACTTGGGTAAAAACCTTTCAAATTCCAAATCTAAATTTTTTCAAGAGAGATGTATATTGCTCAACATCCTGCCTGCTTTATCTTTTAAGTTAAATAGTTTCTCTTCAGCTTTGATATTTGCTCCCAAATGTAATTGCAAGTCACCAAGTTTGCTCTCGATTTCCTGATAGCTAAGATGAAGATGCCAGGCTCTTCAAAACCCAAATACTCCAAATTCTCTACTAGATCTTTTTTTGCACTTTTCCAATTTAAATTACTCTTTCTTGAAAATAAATGACCAGACATGTACACAAAACTTCCAATGAGAGCATACACATGCTTGATAAAATGCTTTCACAATTTCTCTGTCTTGATAAAAATACCTTGCATGATGTATTGCAGAACCGGTTTGGGGTGTTTGCTCAGGGTTGGTCCCACCTGGGCCTTTTTCCTTTTCGCACTTTTTTCCTAGGTAAATCAAGGGGAGGGAAATCTCCAGAGGGCTATAACTTCCTTGTGTGCTTTTGAAACACCATTTTGTTTCCACTACTCCAGCCTTCATATCAATCTCACTTTGATAAAAGTCTTGAGCATTGACAATACTTTGGAAAGCTACTAGTGACCCTTTTCAACCTCTTGTACCTTTGCTCATTATAGTTTCCCCTTCAAATGGCTGCTTGCTGCCTTTCCTTTCTGGTTCTAAGTTCCGCCACTTCTACCTGTAAATAGTGGAACAGTGAAATGTTTAATGCTGAATGTTTTACCTAAAACTCGATGGCTGGATCTATGCCTTTTTATCAAACCAGTTAACAAAAAAGTTTATAGTTTTGTTTGCCAGTCTACATGACATTGCAATTTTTCTCATTTTCTATTTTTCCCTGAGACCTAATTATTCTTTTCTCCAGAGTATATCCTAAAACTTCTCAAAGACCTAAAGTTTCCCAGATTGCCTTCTTTTCTTCCAAAAGTATTCCTGTTTCCTAGTCATTGGAAACAACTGAATACTCAGGCTATTAAAAATCTTTGCCGACTCATTTGCTATTCCACATCCAAGTTCTTCTCATATTCTGGGCTAGTGATCATTCAGGCCCCAGAATATTAAATGACAGAAGGCAGGGGGCTGCTGGTGCTTGTACAAGTAGAGATCTCAGGTAAAGCCAAATACCAGGAATCCGCAGCTAAGCTGCATTGTCTGACCATATACTTGCTCCAGAGTCCTGGCAAAGTTGATCTGAAATAATTTGTTGTGTTCTTCTGACCACTTGCCTAAACACAAGGAACTCCATCCTAACATCCTTAAGTAGGTAGCTAAAGCACTAAATTTTTGCACAGAAAAGGAAAGAAAAAATAGTTGGATTACCTTTCATCCAGCCTGAAATGTGTGAGCTGTCTGCAGCTGAAGAGACTTTTGAGGAGAGCCAAAATAGAAGGAATAATTTAAAATTTGCTGGTTGTCAGGTTTGATTAGGCCAATTCAATCTTTGTCACTAAAAAAAACCCAGAAACATTTCTAAAAAATCAGTTTAAGATAAATGCAAAAGACTGGCTCAGTACAACTAAATAGAGGATTGAGATGGCTTTCCTTCATTACTAAACGAAAGCAGCTGTGTCCCACCAGGATCCAAACACAGAGTGAGAAAGATAAGCTGTGGCCTGTTATCAATTGCAGCATTTACAATGTTGTTTATCTTTTTAACATTGCCACGCAGAACAAACCAGCCTGGGGACAAGAAAGACTGCTCTAAGAAAATGTCAACATTACTGTTCACACACACTTCTTATACACCACAACTATTTTACATATTCGTTTTTCCAAGCAATTTGTTAACCATGTTTGAATTCTAATTTAGCATTTGTGTGCTCCTTATGGGATGCTCAAAATTAGTTCAAGCAACGAACACTAAGTGTTCTGACTCAATAATCTAAAGTCTTTGATTTTCTTTCTAATTAACAAAAAAGGGCTGTATAACCTTTGTGCAGAATGCGCTGACTTCAAAAATATCAGCATGCCCACAAATTATACAACTCATGTCCAACGCACTGCAAATATAAATCTTCCTTGTCTGCCCATTAGAAACCAGAACATCTTTTCCCAGCAAATGATCCACATGCTGGGAGTTGGTTTTAACAGAGCAGTTCTCTCTGCAGATTGCAAGGCAGGAGGGCTGATCTAAGAGCCTAAAATTTAATCTAGCAGAACAATCAACACTTAGAAGCCTATCTAGTCTATATCTGCAAAACTAACAAACACTGTACACTAAATATTTGAGACAGCCAAAAGCTATGTATTTCTTGCCAAATATTTAGGTATTATGAACATGAACAATCTTTATACAGTTATTTACAACCACTGACTCAAACAGTGTGAGCATCTACCCTTGAAGATACAACTGTTACAGCTGGGTGAAGGAGTAGATTGATTATTTTGGATGGCCTGCAGTAAAGGCAGTAAGACTTCCACTTGTGCCTTGTAGTTAAGTTGTGTTTAACTCCTGGCCTGCTACTTATTGGATTCTCAGATGAAAAAAATAAGGAAGCAAAATTGTGACAGCCGAATCTGTTCTACTGTATAACAGAGTCCATTAGAAATGCCTGGATTCATTGTTTTTGGAATACGGGATGAAAATGGTACTTATAAATGACTTTTACAAAATGCTGTAAAACTAATTGCAAGTTTGGAAGCTCTCCAGCTTTTACTTTTGAGACTACTTTTTATGACCTTCATCTGATTGTGATAGGTCCCTGTGCCTAGATATTCAAAAATTCTAAATTTGATGCGTAAAGACAAAATAAATATAGTTGATGTTTAAATAAGCATAAACTAGCTCTTGTTTAATAGACTTTTTCTTAGAATAAGGTTTAAAGTAATTTTTAAAGGTAGTAAAGATGGAAACACGAGTCAAAGTAGGTTTCAATTAATCAGGCAGGACACTGCATTTTGTTTTTGCAATTCCTCTCTGTTGTAGTAAAATTTTAGTAAGAAATAGTATATTGTAAGTTTATTTGAAAAGCATACGCTGTGGGAAGAGCCATCATAGTTGCTGTCATTGCCTGGGTAGTTTTGGGTTTTTTGACCCCAAACTGAGGGAGGAGGATAGCTGCTATATGGAAAAGAAAATAGCCATGCTCTGTTGAGGTGGTTATTCAGGAACTATCAGTGGCATTGGCACTGCTCTGCTAAGATATCTGTGTCCCTGACACACTCAGCTCTGCTCAGGCAAGATTGCTGTGAGCTAACAGCAGCCTGACCTAGCTACAGGAGACAAGTGCTGGAGACCACTCCTTACATCCCACCACAGCTGCTCTGAACTGCTTGCTGACCCCAGTAAGGGCTTCCTTCCCACTTGAATGATGAAATAAGATCTCTCTTTGCCCACCCACAGGCCAGTTCCAGACTGCAGCTCTGGAGGCTTTCAGCCTGGTCGAGTTACCCTACTTGGGGGAAAAACTCAGCATGTTCCTAGTGCTTCCCAGCCACAAAAGAACACCTTTGTCCCAGATTGAGTCTCACCTTTCTGCCAAAACCATAACCCTCTGGGCCAACAGCTTGAAGAGAACAAAGATGGACATTTTTCTGCCTAGGTAAGCAATGTTAGCGCAGTGGATTCACTACTTCAGCTGTCAGAATTCCATGTGACAGTGCAGACACAAGCAGTGTGTGAGCAAAATCAAATTACATGCTTTTGGTTTCATTATTCATCACATGATCAGAGATGCTCTAACCCTTTCTTAAACCACAAAGAGGTGAGCCAGGAATGGCATGACTTTCTGGTCACACTCTGTAGTG
Organism: Cettia cetti; assembly: GCA_013401135.1. Classification (NCBI taxonomy): domain Eukaryota; kingdom Metazoa; phylum Chordata; class Aves; order Passeriformes; family Sylviidae; genus Cettia; species Cettia cetti. Next base: position 22,818 of record VZUI01046453.1, read on the forward strand.
TTTCAAAAAAAAACCCTAAGTAATTCAGTTAATCCTACAGCTTTTACTTACAATTTTTTTGGGGTATAAATCCTTTAAGGATCTAAACCAGAGAAATGTTCCTGGACCTTTCCCACACTCATTTTTCTCTTTGTTCAAGGAAGAATAAACATATAACCTCCTAAAGATACATTATTTTTTGTTTTTGAAATTTGCCAGAGTACTAAAAAGGCACTTGATAAAGAGCTTGCCCCCCCTCTAGCAGTCATAATCATCTTTCCATGCACAAAGCAGGTTTCACTCATTCATTTTCCACTTTAGCCCATTGTTTTAGCAAAAACCTATGCTGGAGGTATATTCTATCATCTACTCCAATGAATTTGCATTGCAGGAGGAATTAGTTGTAGAAGGCTTTATGTGGCTGTATCTATTGTATGGATTAGCATGGAAGGGCTTCATTACACACCTCCTACAACATATTCATCACATTACACACACGAATACCAGTGTGGACATGAATATTTTTCTTCAAGCCAATTTTTGGGAAATGTTTCCAAGGACCATTTGCTATAGCCAAAAATAATATTCGAAAGAGAACACTTTGGGAAAATGCAGAATTCACATTTCAAGAAGACTTAGTTGCAATCTGATTGCAACAGAGCAATTGAGGGGTGCAAGGGATTCCTTCAGTTAATATCCTCAGGTGGAGGTGAGCTACTTTTCTGCACTTAAACAATGCACTGGGCTCATACAGAAGAAGATGGATGAAATGCAAAGGCTTGAAATAAATTGTATCTGTTAATGCCTTTTAATTCTACAAAACTCGCATTTAAATAAAGTCTATCATATTAATTTCAGGTTCAGTATTCAAAGCCTTTTTGACCTGAAGACAATTCTTTCTGCCTTGGGAGTTAGAGATGCATTTGATCCCATCACTGCTAATTTTAAAGGTATTTCAGGTAAGAGGCTTGACTGAATACAAAATGATTCTTGACCCAATAGTTGTAGACTCTTAGACTTAAATGATTTGTTAGACCTGGGTCTTCTGAATTGATTGTACTTCTTTATCTGTGAAAGTCTAAAGCACAATTCACAATCAACTGCAATTGTATTTTGAGCTGTTTTGTAGGAAAGAGGAACCTGAAAAGGACAGCTTTGGTTTTGGTCTTGAACTTACTTTTTTCTTGTCTTTAAGATTAAAACTGTCAAGACAGCGTAGGCCTGGAAAAATCGTTATTTATTCAGAAATTTAGGATGCTTTAGTAAAACTTACATTCCTATTTGTGTTTTTAAATAGTTATTTAATAGTGAAGGATGCTGGTCCAACACTGGTCCAACAAGTCTATATTCCAACTCCTGACACTGCAAACAATACTGGTTTATGCCCAGGCTATAGTCTTGCTGATCCAGTAATCAGCAGACAAAGTTATACTTTCCCCTTGCTCAAATAATGCTATGATTAAATTCTTGGTTCTGGAACACTAATTCTTCTGCTTCTTGGAAAATTTTTCCCCATTTAATTTTTTTTTTTTAATCCAAATTATCTTTTCTTTTTCTTCTGACTCCTTCCAGCAACAAAATATTTAAACTTACTCATTTCTGCTCACAGTAAAGACTTGGGAGTGGAAGCTGCCCGGCAAGCTGCTCACATTCTTGTGCATGTGAGTGAATAAAAGAAATTGCTCCAATTCAGACAAACCTGCTTTTACAGAAAAGTTGCTTCCCTGGGATGTACCTCAGAAGGCACATTACTCATGGAGTTTTTTATGCTGCTTTTAAAATTGAACATAGCAATGTTCCATTGCAATACAGATCTCAGACTGCACATAAATGCACATTAAAATAATTTGTTACTGCTCAATGCTGCTTTGCTTATTGCAAACAAATGCTAATATACTGATAAACTATACAAGGATGTACTTTATACAGTCAATATCTGTTTAAATAAGATAAATACTTTGGGGAAATTAATTCCATAAACAATAAAATTTAGCAGCTTCCTTTTGGCATACAGGATAAAGCTTGTAGAAGAATTTGATCCTGCCCTGGCAGGGTTAGGGAAGAAAGGATATGTTGAGCCCTTTCTAACTCTACTCTCACACAACTGCATCATAGCAGTAGGGTTCTATGTGGTCTAAGAGTTATGTAAGGCAGGGTTTACAAGGAAAACATATCTTTCACTTAACCAATAGATAGTTAAAAGACAAATAGGTAAGTTTTTACTTGCTCTTCCATATGAAGCAGGATAATCTTCAGAATATTTACTCTCAGACCATGTTTAGCAAACAAATGTGTTACTTCATGTCAGACCTGAAACAGCATTTTTTATACTTGAAAGCTTGTATTTTTTCAGCTCAAAAATGTGTTACATTTATCTACTTTTTAAAATTCTTGCTCTCCCTAGTTTTGACCTGCTTTCTGCCATCCCAGTTTTTTTACTGGACAAAATTAAGACAAAAATAGATAAAATGTTCTTTTAGCATATCTTTTGTTTAGCCTACACATTGGACTTGATCGTTGAGTTCAGACAAGAAAGAAAAAAAACTTCTCAACCTTTCCTGCTTTCTGCCTTTTGCAGGCAGCTGGAGAAAAGCAGACTTTTAACACTCTCTTCAGTGTCTTTCTGAAATCAATTCTTTTCCAAGATTCATTTTATGCCACAGTCCCATTGTTTCTTCCTGAACACCATTTTTCTACAACTTCCCTTCCAAGGGTTCTTCTGTTCTTTCATTGTCCTCACTCTGTTAAAGTTTCTATTTTTGCCATTATTTTGCCTTCCACTACAACCTGGAGACCTCTCAAACTAGTAACTCCCATTCGGCATTCAATCCAACGTGACCCATGTAGTGGGAAAACAGTCAAAGGCTGAAATACCTAATAATGATGTGATCCTTAGATTCTGCAGGAAAAAAGGGTAAAAGCATTCTGATTATTTTTAAAAAATACATTTGTAATGAAATGCAGAAAACAATTCATTAATTTTGGGGCTTTTGCAGAGCAAGATAGTCTTTATATTTCAGAAGCTATTCACAAAGCAGAGATTGAAGTAACAGAAGATGGTACAAAGGCATCAGGAGCTACAGGTAAATCAAATATTCAGAAAAACTTCTCACTTCTGGAGCTTATTACTACAAAACCAACTAGTAGTCTTTTATTTAAAACAAGCATGGTAGAATTTACATGTATGCCTAACAAACTTTTGTAATGAACACACTTGATTTTACCTTTGTAACTGTTCATAAGGAAGTTTAATTTTTGATGTCTGACTAAGGTGTAATGGCTCCAACGAAACTCTGCCAGTCCAGGGAAAATCCACTTTGAGAAAATATACCACTTATTTTTCTGATGGTAAAATATCTATTTGCTCAGATCATAAGAATAAAAAAGGAAAAAAGGTTAGTAATATTTTATCTACAGCTCCTGAACAATTTGATGATGATATCTTTCATAGCATTAATGGTAGTGATAGGCAAGCTTTATGCAGACAAGTTTGATTCTTACATACTTTGAAGTGTGGCCTTCATGTGCAGTAGCTCCTGCTGACAGATCACTTCCATATGAGCAGATGGGACTGGATGAGTGGGAGACTCAGAGTAAAATCTCAGCTGTGGACTATGCAGTCAATAAATGACTCATTCACCATTAAGCACATCTCACCTTTCTGCTTCCCTGGGCTTTGCCAAGGGTAGATGTGCTCCACATCACAAATGCTGGTGGTCCTTGGCTGAGGACCAGGACACTTTACCACTTCTCCTCCTTACCCCCAGGAAGGAATTCAAGAGGCACGTAGAGAGCATGGCAGTGCATCTCACTGTGGTGCCCAACCTGCTGCACATCCCCTCACTCCCAACATCCCACAGCTGCAATGTCAAAAAGAACCTGAGCACACCTGAATTGATGTATTCAGTATTACTCTAGAAAGAGCCCTGAATAAGACACATGTATACAAGTGGGGGTGTACAGAGAACATCTGGCATAACTAAGTTAACCTTTCTGCAGAGCTGTACAGTTTTAACTTTGGTAGTACTTTTAATCTTGATCAGGGCAGTAATATTTTTAAGAACTTTGTACTAAGCCCCATACAAAATAAAAGCTTTTAGGTGACTTTAATTACATACCAAAGACTAAGGGGAATAGACCTTGAAACCAATGCCAAAACACCCCTTAACTCCAGTCAAACCAAGCTGACAAGCAGGTTTTAAAAAGTGCAATTACATTTATTGATTACCTTAAAAGTTTTGGATCTAGTCACATGATGACTCGAAACTAGTCACATTTTTTTACAAGCACTAAAATAGTGCCTTCTCAAAGTAGTTTTATTGTGTCTTACTTAAATTTTCAAACTAAGTCCATAGTTTTAACTGTTCAAAAAAGAATCCAGATCTGATGGGTTTAGTATTTGGTGGGGGGGGTGGGGTTGAAGATGTATTCTTAATACTATATAGCTAAAAGTAAGAATTTAGTTAAACAAGATGTATTTTAATAACAAATGAGCCATCATAATCCTTAAAGAATTCATTTAATCTAGTAATTAACCCTCAACCAGAGAGGAAAGACAGTCATAAACTAAGTTGAGGATACTTAGGTTTTTGTTGAGAGCTCTGATGAGATTAATTCTGAGATAATGTAGGTATTTCAATGTTGCTTGTGTCCCAATTATCCAAGCAACTACATTTGTGCCTTGTCTTTTTCACCAGAACAGCATAGCTAGAAACTGGCAAACAGGTGAGGTAGCATGGTATGACCACCGCAGAAATAGGGATGTGATGACAAAAATTACCTTTGAGATCCAATGCCAGGCAGATGCCCTTCAGCATTGAAATATGCACGAATCACCTGCATGTAGTCTCACTACTCCTGACTTGTTAATTCTGCCAGACTGATTTCACTGTTGGATAAAATTGTTGTTTTATTCTTAAAGCAGAGGAGCAACTCAAAAGTCAAGGTACTAACCAAAGCTTGAGGGCACTGTATGGAAGCTGGAAAGAAAACAGACGCATTTTACTGATGTTTTCTTGGTTGCATTACAGCAATGGTCTTACTAAAAAGATCTCGAACACCTATTTTCAAAGCAGATCGACCTTTCACATTTTTCCTGAGACAAGCTAATACAGGTATGCAGGCTCTGCCCTTCAGGAGCAGAATCCCTCACAAGTAGCACTGAAATAAATGCAATTAGCATGCCATTTTTCAGTCCAGGCAACTTCAAACAACCATGGAAACAGTGGGGTTTGGGGTTTTAAAGCATAGATTTTAATTTCCTTAAAATGAATGTATAATAGTCATAGAAGTTTAGGAAACCAGATTAGCCTCTTCTTTAGACATGCAGTATTGTGCCCAAAAAATTTCTATCAAAATTATAGGCACTAGAGAGATCTCACAGATGCTGAATACTCCAGCATCAGGAACTGATCTCTACAGGGCAATTCAAATTGGAATGGACCAGCAGGATTAACATCTGAAGTAGTTAGAATGAAACTTCTCCCTATAAAGGACACTTATCCATGCCTACACTGATAGCAAACAGGCTTCTACCAAAAAACATTTCTTTGCAACTCTTAACACTTTTCTCGCAAATGACCTTCCCTAGCCCCCAAACCACCCAAAAAACCCAAACAGAACTGCAGAGCACGTCTTACAGTGAAGCATCACAGTGCTCCTTTAGCTTCAGTAGTGGATAAGTCTATTTCAGATGTCCAATTACACTGTTACTCCAGAATGTGTGCCAAAAGAAAACACTCCATAGCTTGTTGGCAATAATAAAGAACTGCAGGTATTTGCCACTCTGAAGCATCAGGCCAATCCCCAACAACTCTTATCGTTCTTAAGAATGCAGTAATTTTGCACCTGAAGTATTTTCCTAAAAATCATTTGAACCACCACATTTCTCTCATAACTGGGGTCACAGCCATTTAAATTCTCAAGAAACAGACATATATAGGGTTCAGTAAAACACTGGGGCCTAGCACAAAGAAATTAATCATTTCCCTTGCCTGCTTCCAAGCAACACACACTTCTCTTAGCCAATGAATACCTGTGTATGTAACATTTTGTTTTAAAAACCTGTACCCAAATTTTGACCACAGAGCAAGCACCCAAAGAGAAAATTACTGCCTTAGTTGGAATTTTGTTTTAAATATGCTTTGGCAATCATGACCAGTCAATGAATAAATGTATTTTACTTGGCAAATGTAGAATTTTAAAATGAAAAGGCATTAATAAGCTCACCTATGAAACATGAACCAGAGACTCTTCAGGATTAAGAACAAACATACTTTGGTGAATAAATTGGTCAGTTTACAGTACATATATATATATGACTTATACAAAGAGGAAGGAAATCAGATTGTAAAATAAGATTTTTATGTGATGCATAAAACATGTACCTTCCAATCAACTCAAAATCAAAAATATATTTCTGAAATTCAAGCTTTTTAACGCAAAAAGTGAAAACATTCAGTCATTTTGTTTGCTCAGACTTCGTGAATCAAGTTTTTGAGCTATGGAAAACTTGAACCAGTAAACAAGATATTTTTCATCTACCTGTCTAGAAGTGGTTAAAACTTCTATGCCCATAAAGTTTATAATAAAGCTTTATGTGAACCAAAAGTATTCATTGCATCAATTTTGTAGTAGTAGCAGAAATACATTTTCCAATACTTAAAATAGCATAGTTCTGCTCAAAATAACTGAAAAAATCCGGAGTTTTTAAATCTGAATTTCAGGTTTGAGCACATTGCCTTTGAAGGAGAGGCAAGGTAACAGCAATGCAAATAACCAAACAAATCCAATGAATCTGAGGCAGTCACTTTGTTTTCTTCTGTAACAAAAATAAGAACACAAAGCAATAAACTTAGGTTTTGTTTTGCTCAGTGTAAGTTTCAGATTTTGGCAGGTTCCTGATTTGGGCTACCAATTATTTGGAAAGGTGCTTTTAATACAGAAATGTTTACATTATTTAAGACAAGCATGCAATTGCAGTCAGTTTTTCCATATAAGCAATGAACAATACCATGATCTGCTAATTCCATGCTTAACTTATGCATTTAAACTGTGCTACACTTTGAAAATGGGGCCCCAAACTGAAATAATATATTGTTTTCCTTTACAGGTTCAATACTTTTTATAGGAAGAGTTACAAATCCTTCATAATAAGCACCAAATGCATACAATGACTTCTGTTCCTATGATGAGCTTTTCTCCAATGAAATGGAAGGCTACATTATATGTATTTATTAAACACAGTTTTAAGCATATCACTTTTCCAAGAAGCAAAAGTAAAAGTCTCTACTACCATATCACATTGTAGACACTGTTGAAACTTAGAGCTCTCTAGGAATCATCAGCACCACAACTACAGCGAAGAGTATCCAAACAAGCATTTGCAAAAAACCAGAACAGATTTAGCCTCCTAAGTATTTAGCAGTATGAGCCAACAGCTTCTCTTCAACATCATCATGGCTAAAGTCAGCTTGACTGTTGCTGAGTCTATAGGTCATCTGAATGAAAGCAACCCACAAGAAAGCTTTGTGGCGTTATTTTTCAAGCACAATTTTATTGCCTTGTGCTGATGTTGAAACCTTAAGAATAAAAGTGAAATTCAGTCTGACCTCAGACAGTTATAACCCAGCTGATATAGAAGGTAACAAGCAAGCAGTGAAATGTTGTGAAAAGAAAATCAAATTGAAAGGCTGTTTTAAAACTGACACAATCACAGAATTGTTAAGGTTGAAAAATTGCTCTCAGATCATAGACTCCAAGCATTAACCCAGCACTGCCAAGTCCACCACTAAACCAAGTCCCTAAACACTACACCTACACACTTTTTGAACACTTCCAAGGATGGTGATCCTATCACTTGGCAGAGTAGCCTGTTCCAGAACAGAGCAGGTAAGAAGCAGAAATACCCACTCACGGACCAAACAAATATTGCCAAAAGAGGTAGCAGTACTACCTCTACTGCCTTTGAAGTGTACACAACAAAGAATAGACATTCCAGAAGAACACTGAATGGGATTACTAGCATCAAGAAAAATGGGTGGTGTTTTTCAGTATTCTGACAAAAGCTGGGATATGGCAAGTGTTCAGCAACTCATGGCACAAGCATCAGAAACCCAGGCGCATAAAGATTTTGGGCAAAGACTGGAAACCACTGACTCCCAAGAAAAGCATCAGAGAGAGCAGTTTTATTCAGCTCTCACTGAATCAATCTTCCAGATAATTCAGAGCATCCAGCATAGCTGAAAGTCATGGCCAGTAAAGCAATCAGTGATATTTTGTGTTCAGGCAGCAGCACCCTGTGTGTGTTCCTGCACTTGTAAACATAGAAAATCTTGTGACACAGAAAACTTCTCTGCAGCTTTCCTCAAAGGCTACTGACCCCTGCTTTACTGCACTGTATCCCTCAATAAAACTGCAAGGCTTGTCATGGCTGCAGATAAGCCTACAAAACATCATTTTGTTATGCTGCTCACCAAAACTGCAAAGGACACAAGATACCCTGCTGTAGCTGCAACTCAGCATGAGCTCTTTCACTCATTCTCTGATTAAGAGCAGAATATCCAGTGATACCAAACCACTCTTCATTCTTTACACTGATACCAGAACACAAACTCTAAAAATGGAAGGCAAACAAAATCATTCCAATAAAAACTGTACTCAAACCTACACAAAAATTAAAATAGAGATTTTATTGATGGAATAACAAAAGTGCTTTTCTTAAATATTTTTCAAAATACATTTATACAACTTACAATAATATATCCAAAATAACTGTATATACAAAACATTACCTTTAATGTATGTGCTTTTTTTTTTTGAAAATTACAAAGCAACTTTTTGGCAAAGTTCAACCTTAAGAGGTGATAGTTTTGAAGGTTAGATTAAGAAAAATAGAACCTGAGGGAAAGTGACACTTATGTCCATGACAAGCAAGAAGTTCTCAATTTAGTTAAATAAAAATGTTTTTGTAGTATTTTTCACATTACAAAAATAACAGAAGTGAAGAAAGAAAAGGATGATGGATACTTCTCATTTTATTGAGCAGCTTCTCATTCTTTCAGGTACAGGAACTTGAGATAAGAGTGCATGTCAAAAATGAATGCAAGTAAGAACAGCAGTGCCCTGCTGTGGCTCTCTTATGTGCAGTTTTTTAGCTGCTGTTGATATGGTTGACCTGATTGGATCTGCGATGGATTTCTTCCAGAAAACTCTCAAGCTGTTCTATCAGCATTCGTTTTTTAAACCTGGGTTTAAAAGAAAGCATTACAATGGATGCACAGAGTAATACATAAAACATCATTGACAAAACTTTTACTGAAAGCTGGAAACTTCAGTTATTACTTCAACAGCAGTGCATGATAAGGCTACACATACCTCATAGGTATACATTTGCTGTCTGCTAACATTCTGGTAAATCACTAACTTGCCTTTCCATTTGCTGAATACAAAACTACATTTATGTGAGTTTATTATAGCTGAACATCACTTGGCTCTCAGAAATCCAGGAAAAACAGAGTTAAGCATTTGTTGCTTCCAGAAGTTCTAAAGTACAGAAATAAAATATACATCAAGAGAACTATAATCCTAAAGCTGGCAAACAGCTCTTAGGGATTATTTGCATGCCTTCACGATGCATTCACCAAAGTTAATGAAGTTGGTACTGGTGGAAGAAAAGCCATTACACAGTGCAAAGCAGATTTCCTGACAACACAAATTACAACTTCAAGAAATTAAAGGAAAATTATAGGCATCCAAGCTCCATACCACTGGAGTCTCTGCAGCTCTATTCCATATCAGTTGTATAAATCTGATCAGTAGGCCATTCTCTCACCTCTGCTTACAGCCCTACCTCAGGAAGTACAACTCCTTGCTGCTTCCAGCTAACCTCTCCCCCTTGCAACATTGCTGCACCTCTGAGAAGCCACTTCTGACCAATGCTTTGGTAGCCCTATGTGTGTTCAAAGACAGGCAGCAATAAAAATATTTTGAACTATATCCCAAGTTCAGTCCTATGACTTCACTAAACCCCAGTAGAAGCCTCTAGTTCCAGCCAGGCATCCTGGTCCAGGTCCTTGGCTCACAGAGACATGGTACCTGCCCTAATTTCCAGATCACAAGCCTCCTCACAACACCTGATGCATCCAAGAGCAACACTCAACCACTGCCAAATTTCATAGAAGTGTCAAATAAAGATAGCTAGAATAAAGAGATTGTGCAAGAGAAATGAGAGTTACAGGTAATCTTAAAAGCCTAATTTTACAGGCGCAAAGATTCCAAGCCCACTAAGGGCTGCCACAAACTCCAAGAACAACAGTACTGGTTTTGGTGTGCTGTGACAGTAAGGAAGAATGTATAATTTACAGCATATAGAACAACTCTGACAGGCAATATAACAATCAAGCAAAATCACTATAAAGCAATTGTTGCTATAGGAAGAGCACAATCCATATAAATTCACATGTCCCACCAAGCTGGCAATAGAAGGCTAGAGGATCTGTATGAACATCCAGCATGAAGCATAGCTTAAACTTTCTCCGAAAATTACTTTGGTTTTCAATCATGAAATTTGCTTAATGCCACAGGAAAAGAGCTGACTACTACAAAAGAGGTTAGAGAGAAAGCAACTATTCTTTGAGGTTTCTGAAGACAGCCTCAAAGTTCTGGTTATATTTACAATCCAAGCAAGACTCTGGAATCAGGAAATCCCTGCAACTCAAACACTATTGGTTCTAATACATTTCTCCTTTTCTTTCTCTCAATAAACATGTAGAAGGCTAAGTATGGACAGTCTAAAGATATTGTAAGGAACAGTTTCTACCTGGATGAAAAACACAGGGTTTAAATACTTATCAAGTCACTCTTCTCCAGAGAAAAGCCACCTCCATTTCCAAAGTCTCAGACAGGACTACACTATCTCTGAATGAAGTATGCTAAAGAGTAGAGACATTATGAGTATACCTGAATTTAAAAGCTATTTCTAGGACAAGATTTTGAGCTGATGCTGTTTCTGAAAGCCTAATTCCATGTAATTAGCAGCTCCATTACATTTTCAAATTAGCAATACGCTTACACCTGAATTTTTTGATTGGAATGATTTTAAAGTTATCTTCTCTTTCTATACCGTTTTCCATCTACATTTACAGAGATTTGGCAGTTACAGTTGCTAACATCTTTAAGCCAAAATCCAAGGGAAAAAGGTACACTTTTACAACAGACATCTCAAGAAGCTTATGTGTTTCTGCTGTTTCATAGGGATTTACTTGCAGTGCAAAGAATTGTTTTCAAACAAGTGCGTGATTGTCCAGCAGTTATACACGGCATGACACAGTGCAGTTTTGTAAGAGGAATACAATTCTGTTACCTACCTTGAAGCTTCTTTTATAACATTCTGTAAAAATATCAGTCGAGTTTGTAAGCTTCCTTGTACATGCTTCAGTAAAAAGAAGATTCTTTCATATTCTTAAAGGTCAAGAGAAAAGAAACATCAGTTACTTAAAAGATGCCTACACAGATATCCGCTGTAATGGATTTCAGTGAAATGCAACACTCAACTTTTGTAAACTTTTAAGCTCTATCTTCTATTACCTGGAGCAAGAACATCTTAATGAGAACCAACACTAAAAAACACGGGATATTGCAGTTTAGACTAACACCTATCAAGTTAATTCTAGTATTGATATAAAAAAACATTACTTTCATGAACACTGATAGGTATAGCAATGTTTTAATCACTCCTACAGTAAGTTTTTAGCAGGGTTTTTTTTTAGCTTTAAATTTAATTTTGCTTCAGTCTCATGGTCCAGTATACTTCTACAATAGTGATCTCACATGAATTCTTTGTTTAACTCTCATGCCAATTATCTGAAAGAAATTGAGTATACTTACTCCTTCCTGGTTTTCGGATCTCTTTCATAATTTGTGCTCTTAGCTCTATATTAATCTCTCTGGAACTCCTGCAGTGCACTGGTTTTTTCCCTTTGCTAGGTGAAGACATTGTCAAGTTCTCTTCCGTACTTGGATCTTTACTACCTGATTCCTCATGATTCTCCAAAAACCCATCAACATTCAAATTATTCCCTAAATGTTCATGGCCCACATCCTCTGTATGAGCCGTTGGTCGATCCAATGAATTGAATGGTGAAGAGGACAATGAAAACTCTGAATCCACCGCATTTGGGAAAACATCTGATGAAAGAGGGTCTGTAACGTGATTCTCAATGACATCAACTCCAACTTCATTATTTGTTTCTGATGCTGAAAAAACAAAGATTACACCTGCCATGTTCAAATTCCTTATCAACTGATACAAGTCCATGAGTCAGATCAATATTAGACTATTAAAACTATGCTCCAGCTCATACTGTCTACTGTACATGCCAGGCATAAGAAAAATTGTTTGTAGATTATAACACTGAGCCCACCACTATTTACTGGCAATTAATAACTTTCAACACAATCACAGGTATATTATTTGTATGAAAAAGGAAGTTACTGTATGGACTACCAACAAAAGTTAAACCACTTTCAAAGAGTGATTTTATGACATGGTGCTATTCCCCCTTTAAATCAAACTAATCAAGTTTACTTGAGTACTCTACAGTAAGAGTTATACAGTCCCTCAGCTTCACACCCAGGGAAGTGTTTTCACTGAACAAAATTCAAACTAATTTCATGCTGTGATACCTTCTAGAGTATATAAATGTCCAGGCAAAGGAAGAAAACTCTTCTTATTGTCTACACTCCCTCCACAGGAGAGAGGAAATACATTGTTTACACATGGAATTTATATGGAAGACTTCCATCTGAAGAACTATATGAACTCTAACTCCAGATGCACACTTAATACTTCATTTTCAAGAGGGAGGGATAAAATTGCCAAATTTCAAAAATCAGCCAGCAGTATTTTTTACACAAAAAAGTTTTTCAGACAAATTAAAGAATAAACCTCAAATTTTGAAGATTCACTTACTTTTGTGAACAGCGATGGGTTTAACAAGGTCAGGCTGTGCTTGTGCAATCGGTGTTGGTGGCCCTTTTCCTCCAATGTGGTTATTGACAACTGGAGGAGTTTGGGGTCGCCCTCTGAGCAGGGGGGACATACAACGTCGCCTTTTTGGAATCCCTTGCATATTTGGTTCTCCAGGTCTTTTATGCTTATTCTGAGGTCCTGATACAAATTCATCTGCTTCATCTATCATCATTCCCTGTAATTCATTTAACAGGAAGTAATTTAACAAGAAGAATTCTTAAGATTCACACCAAAACACCACAATGTAAGGGACAATTAGTACTCTGATATTACCATAATGTTTAGCATGTATAAGAGTCACATAAAACATGCCATTATGTTTGGAATTCCAAACTGTCAACCAGGACCAGATAAATGTGCTTAAGGTCCTTATACCACAGTCTGACAAATAAGATAAGGGAGTGGGCCATCAGACTTTCTTTTCAGTAACTGCAAAGAGACTCACATATTTAACACAAGAGCACTAAATGATATTGGCATTTTGGTCAATTCTAAGAGATTTGGATAAAAGGGACGGGCAAGACTCCCAAAGCTCAGACAAGTATTTCAGTTATAATACAATTTAGAGACACAATACTGGTTTTCCAATAAAGACTGCCCTCCATAAGATACTCCTAATGAAAGAACATCTGAGAAACTTCCTCATAACCATTTATTTTACAAGTATTTGAAAGGGTTTCTCCAATAGACTAGTCAAAGAACAATGTAGGCAGTAGTGCACACACGATAGCACATTTTTTTAAAAGCTATACAGAAAAGTCACCTTTTTGTCCAATTTGAATGGATTGCCAAATGTATGAAGCCTTCGTGGTTGATCAGGATCAAGTTCTCGGAGTGGAGAAGGTATTTGTTTTAGATACTCCTGGTAGTTTCCCATTTGTGCTATAGGTACACTGTGAACTTGATCTATTGTAACAGAGAAGTTAATTAATACGCAGTACTCCTGATATTATGAGAATTTAGTCTATACCCATTTCATATCTCCAGTGTTCAGACTTTTATCATATGCATTAACAAAGCAGCTGTACAAAGCTCACCATTTTTCTTGCCTAGCTGGGATTTATAACACTTTTGACTTCAGGAGACTTGCTCAAATAAATCAGTACATGTCTTTGGGATTCATCATTTTGACAGGAAATAAGCAATAGGTGTCATGCACAGATGTTACTTTTCCAATGGGTCCCAACTTTAAAATCGAGTGATGGATGAAAAAACAGACTAGGAACAAATTAGAACTAAAACATTACTACAAACAAAAGATAGACTAAAGCAAAGTAGTAATGCCATGCTGCACATGGCTTTGACATAACTTTGCCCAATTTTAGCCACCCAAAACTTAGTTGTCAAGACTAGCATTTTCCCAGAGCAACAGTGACTTTTGACCACTGTAAACCAAAAAATTCTTAAAAAACCATGGGAGCTGATTTTGAACTTGTTCTAGTTTTAGAGCTGACAAGCCTTTGATCCAAAAAAAAAAAAAAAAAAAAAAAAAACCACCA
>VZUI01046453.1:37371-66840 GCA_013401135.1 Cettia cetti
ACAAGCCTTTGATCCAAAAAAAAAAAAAAAAACAAAAAAAACCACCACTAGAAGAAACTGCAGGAAAAAAAATTCCTAACATGAGTTAATCCTCCTCCCTGAAGAACAACTACTCTACAAAGTGATAATGTAATGTGAAATGTACAGATGTTAATCTGACCTAAGTAGTGGCAGGACTAATGTAGCACAAACTTTAACTTACATTGCCCTTCTCACTCTACTTATTTCAACATCTTCGGTTAAATGCCACAAAGCAGTGCCAGAAGACACAGGAAAAAAGGCAAAGGAATAAATTAGCAGACTACTAAACCATTTGCTGTTGGCTCAACAGGCAAAACAATCACAGTGGCAGCACGCAGTGAGCTAACTTACTTTTCCACTGCTCACAATCCACTTCTACTGAGAGAGACTGTAACGTTCAGAACTGCCCCAAAGCTACTTTATCAGATACATCCATGAGAGTCAAGAAAAACAAAGAATCTCCTGTAAAAGCCCAAGTCTCCTCATATTGACTTGAAGACAGAGCAGCGAATCAGCAATCTTCTCTGTCCTCACCCTTTTTTTCTCCAATAAGGTAAGGAAAAAACATCTAAAAAATCCATGCAGTTTAATGGCAGTATCAGACATCCACCAAGTTTTAAAGAACTACATTATTTGTTACATTGTTTTTTAGCAATGATCATATCACAGACAGACAAAATGTAAACTGTTATCTAACCTTCATCTTGTCCTTTGAGGAACTTGCGAGTATTCTTCAGTAAATTAGATCTCATTCGTGTTAACTGATCCAAAAGATTTCTTCTGGGTATGTCATAAGCATTTCTAAATGTCTGAGGTTTCAAATCCTATGGTTCCAGTAAATGAAATTCCAATTAATGCCAGGTAAGAAACAATATCTAGCATTTCAATGGAAGTATATTGAAAATAACAACATTACACACAGTGGTGCTTACCTTATTCAGCAAAGCTATTTGGAACCCAGCATACTCCTTCATATTGAGGTCTAGAGGTCTATGAGGAATTTCCCCAGTAATCCCCTGTAGCAGATGTTGAAAATCGTTCCTATGTGCCATAGACAGGTTGTGTGATCTGCTTCTGACCTTAATTCCAGTCTCTTGCGCTACCTTTTTGCCTACAGAGCCAATGACTCTATCGGACTCTATTTTGGCCTTAATTTGAAATAAATAAATAAATAAAATTGACAATATGCTCTTAAAAGGATTAGTCAGACTTATTCATTTTAAATTCCTACCTACAAGATTCAACAATGTGCTAACACACTAAGATGACCATAACCAGGCTGAGCGCTTAAGGAGTGCTTCATACATAAACCACTTAATGCCTACTACAGTTTTAAATATGGTGAACAGTTTTCTGCCTAGGTCTTCTGCATATTTCTCCTCTGCTGCCCATTACAGTATCTAAGCACCAATATGCATGCAATGCTTTTATTTTCATAAAATGCCATAATTTGACTAGTAATTCTCTGCAGATCTATCTGTATGCGTATCATGTTCAGCTGTTCCTGTAAAGAACAGTCAAACTCCCACAAGACTGATTCTCCCACAACTGTAGTTGCAATCAGTCACCCAATGGCATCGACTTTTTTAAAGCTCAATACAAATAGTCATAACATTAACAAATGTGAAATATATGAAAATAACCAAATGGTTGACCAGACAGACCTAGCCCCCAATATTATGTTATATTTCTACCAAAATTAAATGTGTTCATAAATGCCAGCTTTTTTACAGAATACAGTGAAAAGAGCCAAAAGTAATTTAGTAACACATTTGCCAATTGTGGTTTTGCAATTTCACATAAATTTATAGACTACTCAAAAATTTGAATATGTATTGAGAATGCTGAGTGTTTACTGTCAGGCCTTTCAGAAGTTACAAAAGCTTTAAGTACAATTTGCAGTGCGCATCATTACATCTTAGAGGAGTCCAAGATGTCTAGGCTGAGACACTAGTTCACAGAATAGTGAGCAACATGACTATGATTTAACAGGATATGCTCTAGACTTTAAGATATTTGCTTCCTCAAATAATAACTTATATTCATGTTTTAAGAAAAAGCTGGTCCATAAAAACTCATTAGCTAAGTTACAAGTACTTGGCACTACTATTTCTTGAAGTTTCAAGGTTTTTTTTATCTTGAACACAAAGCTTAACATGCACAGTTCAAAAGTGGAGGTAGCAGGGCAGAAATGCTTTAGCTGGTGCAGGAGCCTAGTCAAAGATTAGAGCACTATTCTGAACACAATCAGCAATTTCAAATGGTCACTTGTCATTTCCACATCTGTATCGTTATTCGATATTCCCAGCTATGTCAGTTATCTTATTTACTGAACACTTCCCCACTTCATGTCACAAGCCAAAGAAAGAACATTTTGATTCTGATGCATCAAGCACAAATTCTTATTTCCTGAAAAAATATTAAAACATCTTTAAAGACAACATGGGTTTTTTTGGTTAAAAGTATGTTATTCTCTGCACAAGTGAAAATCCTCCTTAAATAGAAGAAAACCTTAACTTGTACTTCCATATCTGTCTCTATATAATTCAGCTTATAAAGTCTATATTTAAATGTTATATTTTCCTTCCATTCAAAAAACCAAAATTATTCTTTGCTAATTGCTATGGGAAAAGTATTAACTTGATCTTTCTGCTCCTTTTTCTTACAAAGTCATTGAACTTGAGTATTTTAAGATTATCCTGCTATTACAATAAGTTTTTACTGCTCTTTTGCTTCAACATTACCTGCTGACTCAACTTTTTGAGATATGAAATGACACTGTAACTAAGTCCATATTCCACATTGTCAGCTATAAGGTTTGGTGCTCCCATCATTCTCACAGCTTTCTTCAAAGGCTGAAACATGGAATATATTGCATGGTCATATTTAACTTTATATATACTTCAACTAACTGTGCTCATTTCAAATAGAATCTGAGGTTCTGAAGGTTCAAAAAGGAACAAGAGAAAAAGGTTCCTGGGGCATCACTTTTTCTTGTTTTAAAATAGTTCCATTTATACAGAATTAGTTAAAAATATCATTTATATACAAGTCCCAGTGTATTATGAAATTAAGAAAATTTTGTAACACTCACGTCTCATGCCTTCCACAGCACTCCAGTGAAAACACTATTATTAAGTATGACATTTAATTCTCTCAAATTAATACATATTCTACTTTAAAATAGAGACCACATTCCTAGTGGAAAGACAGCTATAAACCAGAAATTTTAACACAGTCATCTTACCCCAAGATAATAAGGAGGCATTGTCTTCAAATAGCTTTCAAATGACTGACGCCATTTCAACGTAGGCTTTGCCTTGTGTACTTTAAACAAGTCATCTAACAGTTAGAAAAAAGCAAAGCAACAAAATGAAAGGAATGTCTAGATAGCATTGCACGTTCTTCCTAAAAAAAATTCTAGTAAAAGAAACACTTGAAGAAATGCAAATTCCTCAATGATTAAATTAGTATCTACAAGTCAACATATACACAAGTAAACCAAACACACACAAGATTAACCCTGCAGCCAAAAAAAAGGAACCTGATAAATTATTAAACTGAATTGGTATTGAGACAGATTAGGAAAAATGGCTCTTAAAACAATGAAAGTGAGACCAAAACATATCTGAAAATGATGATTAAGTAAATCATACACACTGAGTCTGAGTCATGAAGGCCAGACAATTGGAGACAAGTGAAACATTATTGATTCTACCTTTCTCCAGGCATTATTAATACTGGCATTAATTGCAGTAATCTATTTAGATGACATCAATGTTTCAATTACCTACCACATAAAAAAATTTGTATGAAGTGGTATTTACCTAGCAGTGGAAGCAGGACTGGGTAATTGTAAGGCATCACAAATAAATTCACACAATTCAGCGCTGTACTAGCTTTCAAGTAACCAAAAGGATGACCAAGTTCACTGTATTTTGCACTATTGCTCACATACACCTACAATAAAACACATTACATCAGATTTACATGCCAAGTATTGTGTTCTGAAATTTTACATCCTATTTTGTTTATAGAATAAGATATACAAAAAACAGCATTCATGCTACTTGCCTGCCAGCAGGTCTGAGGGGATTTTCTTTCCAGGATAAACTGGGTCAGTGGTGAAGGTTCTAATTCATATTTATCAAAAGGCAGTTTGTCTATGACCATCGGTTCACAGTCAGTACAGGAAAATTTCACCACAGGATGAGATGTGCGAGGTGGCTAAACAAAGTATTCCACTGTTAATATGGCTGCACAACAATTAAAATGCATTTGTGCTATGACAACTAAAGTAATATAGCTTCTTTGAAAACATGTATTTAAAGAACCTACTCAATACAGGATTAATTTACTGTTAATGACTCCTAAGCAATTTATGATGTCAGCAACGTCTTATTCTGAAGGAATGTTGTTTTCTAAATAAATGCCAATTACTTCACACAGTAGTCAAGAGCAATATGCAACTAAGACTTCTTGCATTTACCCAAAAGCTGTACAAATGGGAGCGAGTCCTAGTGGGAACAAAAAACATCAGCGCTACCTCTGGGACATGTCCATTTTCATTCCCTACAGAAGCAGGTGCTGTACTTCTCCATTTGCTAACTTTGCCAGGAGCTTTTCCTTCTTGGCAAATTTAGCAGTTAGAAAATTCAAACAATTATAAAGGTCAAGAGCAGCATGAATTCAGAAAAATACAAACTTTAAAAACTCATATTTTAACTGGGCCTGAAAAAGAAAAGTTATTTAAATTCAAGGAATTTCAGCATTTGGATTTTTTTAAACCTTTTTATTAATCACAGGAAAAAGGCCTTTGTGTCTGCCTTTGTGTCTCAAGTTTCAACTAAGTTAACAACTTGAAATTTCTTTTGTCAAAAGGGAAAGCGGATTTTCAGCATGATGAAAACTGGAGCTGTACAGCTTCCACTGAAGGGAGGAATGCAAGCTCTTATACTTACTCTGAGCCTTCCCTCAAGGCCACTAGCATCTGAAGAAGAGCTCAATTGGGAAGCCTCCTGCCATTTACTCTTTTTACAAGAAGGTAACTTACATATACACAAGATGAAGTAGAGAAACAAGGTTTCTCTGACCATCTTCCCACTTCACCTTGAAAGCAATTCTTTTATGTCTAAGCTCTAGGCTCCTCATTTAAGGATAAACCACCCAAACAAGTTCTGTCAAGAGAGCTGGTCTTGACTTGAGTGTCTCCACCCTGAGGAAGGTGGGCCCTCCAACTGCACACCAAGCAGGAGGCCCAACCAAATGGAGGAAGAACAACTCTCTTCAAAGAATATGACTAATAAATAGTTGTGTGGATTTTTCGACCAAGCCACTGAAGTTATCCTAGGAATAAAAAGGCTGCAAAAGAAACTGATTACTCAGACTTGAGAAGTCCAATAATCCTTTGCAGGACAGCAGAACTCTTTTTACCTCTGAGCAGTTGAAGACGCCATTTACATGTTGATCTGCCAACATAATTAGCAGACTTTCATATGCATTTTAGAAAGCCTTGATAGTGTCATTAGGCACAGTTAGACTTAAGTTCTTATGAGAGAACTGTTTGAGACAACTCCATTGTGGGTCAGGTAACAGGAAGGAAAAATCAAGTACTTAACTATGGACTCTTAAGTAGACAAGATGGGCTACAACTGTGTACCCCGATTACAACATAGGCTGTGTTTGAACAGTACTGTTAGAACAATACTGAAATACAGGTCTTGAAACACTGGCAGCAACTTAGCTCCCCAACACTGCATGAGGAAGGTACAACAGTTTCAATTGACATCAACAAGAATTTAGCTGTATATGACAGTGCTTGGTAGTTAGAGCTATACACACTACAACAAAAAAAAAAATCTTTTTTTGCCATTTGAGTAAGCCAACTTCAGGCTTTTAGAAGATTTAATTCAACAACACTTGGCAAGATCTATTTTATCAATCTTGATTAAGATCTGTAGTAGCAAACTTTACGGACTCTACACAGCAGATGCAGATACACTTCTGACAGTGATTATAAGGAATACACAAGACCAGCTCTCCTACAGAACAGCCTTTAAATATCCACTACATAATGACATCTTGTTTTTTAAGAACTACAGAAAATTTACTTTTATTCATATATGCTAGTTTAAAAGGACATCCACATCCTTTAACAAATGGCCACAGATGCCAAAAATATCAAACCTACAAATATGACTAAAATTTAATACTCAGTCACTCCTCAACAACCTGTACTTCAAAGGACTTGATCTGCTTTCTAATCAAGGGATAAAATTAATGGGAAGTTCAGTGAGTGTGGCACACCAGTTTTATATCGAAAAACCCAAAAAAATGCAATAAAAATCATCATGAAATGTAGATAGATAACCATTACACACTGCAGGATTTCTACTTCAGTGATTTCAAATATAAACAAAACCACAAAAATGCACCATACTACACTAATGATTAGTTCTCAGACCAAAAGGCAGTGGCATACATTCTTCTGCAAAAAAGAACAAATAAATTAATTCTTAATAAATTAAAGACGAGGTCTTCTCAGTTTTGATAAGTTGAAAGTGTGACTCCATTGCACAACAGCAAATGAAATTATATTCACTCACCAGAATCAAAGAACTACCACAGGGATTCAAATTGTCAAAATCATACTATCTTTTTTATTAATAGCCTCTATGAGGCAAGAGAATTCAGTAGGCTTTTACCAAGTGCCACCATTTGATATTTAACAGGGTTCAAGCAAACACTTACATGCGTGTACTGCATGAAAAAAATCTGTTAGATGCAGTTTCCTAATGCTTCAAAGTTACTAAAAAGAAAAGCCCATGTTATTTGCCCATCAGTAATTTATAGGCTGGCATGTGTCACTCCTTGGGCCACACTGCTTCCACATTTGCTAAAATGCAATACATATGTCAAGACTTGAAAAAAAATATATATCTGTGAATAGGAAATCCTGAAATATTCCTGCATGCACAAACCCTTTGCTTTATCTTCAGTACATACCAGTGTTGGAGAATTTTGATCTGGCCAAAAGGACTCAGGAACAGGCCAGTGACCTATAGGAACCCCAGTTTTAGGGTTTGGTCTGACATAGATAAGTTTGTGGCAGCTGTGCCAAGGTTGGGGTCCAAAGGGTCTGGATATCTCCACCTGCCCATCTACAGAAGAAAAAGGCTTTGAGTCAAAATAGTGTTAAAACTCAAGAACAGAATTAAATAACTTCTATAATCCCAGGGAAGCCCTTCCTGCAGTTATTATTGCTGAGAATAGCAGCTAGTTGTCAGTAGGCATGTCTGCAAAAACACGAACTGAGAAACCAAATAAGCACTGAACGTTTACAGGATGAGAGCCCAAAAAGGCAGTTATATCTGGAGCCTTTCACAATAATGTTTCTTTTTCCCTCCATTGTCATTAACAGGTAATCTTCAAATCCAAGCATTAAAGTGATATACATGACTAATACTGCAGCAAAGTGAAATTTAAAAAATCTCAAACTTCTCAGTAACTTCCAAAGAGGGAACTAGGTAAGCGATTTAGAACAAGAAATTAATGCCACACAGGTGTATTTGCTATTTTAACTCTTAAAGCCACATTACTACATTGAAGAAAAAAGGACAAGCCCAGGTCTTTCCATTTCATGTTATTTACATTTCTAGCTGGTAGAAAACTGCTTAAAACCCAGAAATTCCTTTAATTATACCTGACATGAACAAGTGCATTTAAGACTACCTGAGTGGTTTGACCAAATGCAGAGATGTCTGGCAACTACAGCCAGTATTATGAGACACTACAAAAAGCTTCAGAATTAACAGGTCCTTTTTGTAGTTAAGTCTTTTAAAGTGCATTAGTTTCCCTTTTGACTTGACATCTACTAAAGTTTACTAAGTTACATTGATGACAGTTATCCCTGTTATTTGATACCACAGTGTAAAAAAAAATTCAAGTACCATCTATTGGTGAGGGATCTGGGCCAGCTTTTTCAAAATTGATTACCACTCCACTTTGTACTTTTTGCACCAATGATTCAAGACATTGATTCAGCATTCTTGGAGAGCACACACAATATGATCGACCTAGAATGAAACAGTCAGTGTTAAAGCTCTTCAGTGTTTCTACCCTTATTTTGACTTGGATCACTGAAAACTGTTCAACCACCACACACAAATATGTGCGGATCACTGATTTAAAACTTCCCCGGAACACTCCCTCTTGGTTAAAGCAGCAAGTCAGCCTAGTGATGCACTGACAAGTGCCTCATTGGAAATGTTTGCATTTTAGACCCTTAATGACTAACTCAAATTCTTGGCTGCATTCATGGAAAATGGGCTCCCCCTTGTGACAGATATCAACACTTAAAACTGTCCACAAATTTTAGTCAAAGCATTCGCCAGTACAGCCTACCTACAGTCAGAAAGCAGTGGAATCAAATCCCTTCAGAATACTTTTCAAAGCCCTTTGTTTCCTCTCTATCAAATCCCCTCTGATGCATCAGAAGAATCACTACATTTTTAAAATGTAACAAACTCAGTGCCTGAGTTTGATCTGGAATATGATTTCTAATATATTAACATTATGATCTAAAACTGAGAGAAGTATCAACTCTGCAGAATTATTACGCATTCTGAACAGCATTATGCATGCTCTGAAGGCAAAAACATGAAACAACCCATTTCCTTCACTTTGGCTTTTTTAGACCAGAGTATGACAGGAATTGACCAAATCTGTACTGCAGAACAGACTCTATTACAACTGCTTATTGCAATCCAAGGTGTAGTAGAAGAAAAGTTCTCTTATGAAAGATTTCTGTAGAAAGTAGATTCACTCTTCCAAGACAAGCTACATTGAATTGTCTATTTAGCTTTAATGCTTTAAATGCTTTAGTGTCTTTAGTTTCATTTTATCAGTCTTGAGAGTTTTTACAAGAACTGTAAGAACTTAGAAATCCTTATTCCATGACATGGAATCACACAATTAATTGAACTAAACAGAATTAATTTACAGTTCAGAAAGCAATGACTTGTCAAAGGAAACAAGGCCACTCACCTCCTGTGACTTCACACATAGGTGTGATAGCAGAGTCATCCACAGGTACCCCTGTCATCTGCTCTGATTCTGGTGCTGTAATACCAGGCAAACGAAGAACTAAAGCAAATAACCTCTGATCCCATCGAAAGGGTTCCTTAGTCAACTCACTTCCAGGTAAAGGGGAATTGAGAGGTAAATGGAGCTGGAAAGGAATGTAAATCTGTGAATACACAGCTTTTAAAAGCAACAAAAATTCAAGTTACATAGCAGTGAAAATTCACTCTATATGAGCACGCTTCTCTCTCCACACACATTTAATACTTCATTAACAAAAATGAGACAAGCCTCTAAAGGACAGCACAAGGCATCCAGAAGATCCTAGATGCTCTTTCTGCCTCCAGATACTTCACATAGACTAGCAGGAAAAAGAAAGCTTACCCAAACATTCAACCACAGAAGCCCTGAACAGACAGATTTGCAACAAGTAATTGCAAGTTTCAGACAATTTGATACATCCCTGGCTGATGATACCACTGTCAGCACAAGCAAAATTCTCATTTCACCTGGAGCACTGCCGCAACAAAAGGGGAAAAAAATCCCCAAAGCAATGACTCAAGTACTTCAGAACAGTTCCATTAGCACACCAAATACAAGGGGGTTAAGCCCACTTGCTGAAGCAAACACTCATTTTCTCTCATGCAGTGCTCAAAAAAAAAAAATCCCAATTCTCAACCCTCAACTCAATGCTAGCAAGAAAGTACTAGTCTGCTCCAAAAGTTGATGCAAATCCACACAAGCACTCATATATTGCCTTAATTTCTAGTTCATAGTGGTTGGAGAACTTACAGAAAGCTTTTAAAAAAAAGTTTGTTTGCTTGCTTGTTTTTAAGAGATAGCTTGAAAGCATTAAAACCTGATTTCCAAACCAGATACTGCAGCTATTTCTAATTGCAGCATCTCATACTGGGAAAAATACATACCTTGATGTTTGAAAAGCAATCAGTTTATTGATACAATCTCAAAGCTACAAACAAACATGACAAAACTACTCATAAAATGTGGCCAAGAATCAGAATATTTTGGACTTTTCAGTACACCTGATGATTGCTCCAGAATTTCTCTTTTAGCTTATGCAAGCACAGAGTACATGCAAGAACAGAACTATTCTCTCCAAATGTTTAATGTTTTACACAAACCTGGTCAAACGGAGTTCAGCTGGTTTACAACTGCTTTACATGAATGTCTTTCCCCTCTACACAAAGAGCCACAAAGACTACTTGACAATAGAAATTCAGTTAAAAGAATAGCTACATTCTTAGCTAACAGCCTGGAATCCTGATTGTAAGAAGACTGAATTGCAAGCACTCCATTATCCTCACTTTGGGGCTATTAAGGAATGCCATTCAAGCTTTCCTACTTAGATCTGACTGAAGATATACCATCTCCAACGAGTATCTGCAAAACACACCTATGTAACAGCATTGTTTTCCTTCAGGCAGCATACATACATATTTTTTACTATGTATATACATATATATAAAGTATCCCCCTGGATCCTGCACCAACAGTATCCTGAGTTCAGTTTACCTCAAGCTACAAAGTATTTCATTGGCTCAGCTCCTTATAGGGAGAGAACTCCAAAACAAAGTGATCAGAAGCTGGCCATTGCATTATGCACTTATCAGCAAAGTTTTCAGACTGTACGAAAAAACACAAAGCAATCAGATGTCCTCACCGTCCTTCCTACTATTTAACTCCAGTTAATTTAACATCCTTTAACATTTATACTGGCAAAGTTATAGATTCAAACCACCTCAATCACAGACATTAGTAACTTGGTCTTGTCACCTCCAGTTACCTTTTTTTAAACTGGTACTGTATTACCATAGCAACTGCATACATAGCAGAAACTAAGATGAGCCTAGAATTCTACATCTTGCATTTCATTTCTTTCCCCACGCATACTTTAATATGAAGGCATGCACACATTTTCCTTTCTCAAAAACCAGTATGAAAGATAAAAGTAGACTGAACTAATTAAGGGAAGTTTTTTTACCAGATGTGGTCTTCAGCATGTGACTGCACATCGACAAGTGTCCTCCCAGCTTAGTACTAGAAACCACTGCTTCATCTCATCATTCGTTTGTAGGAGCCCACTGAAGCCCTACCATTCCCAAATGCCATAATGATAACGCTACTACACAATCACTATGCCGCTCTTCCTGCTTTTAAAACAACTAAAATATTCCAGAACTATGAGGGGGTGGAAGATAGTGTTCTAGAAGATCTCTTCAGTACAAGGTTATTGGTGAGCAGGTTTGTTTATTCTCAGTCCTCATTTCTACCTACATTTAAGCAATCATGAAAAGCAGCACAGTCTAAAATCATGGAGGGAAAAGAAAAAAAAAAAAAAGAGTATCCTAGAGACCCTAGGATGAAAAAAGCTAGATAAGCATTAGCACACTCTGCACTGGCAGGTCATTCTGATAAAGACAGTAATGATCTTCTGGCAATGATTCTACATACAGGCTCATCCACTAGAAGAGGTACCAACAGCACTGCTTAAGTTTTAGTACCCAGGTAACAACAGGCAGCTCCATATTGGAAATAAGAGGGTGTTAGAAGACTAGGCACTAAAAAATATGCCTACAGTCAACTTCTCTTTTTGTACCAAAAAACCCAAAACAAACAAAAATCCATCAGCAACTAACCTTCCTTGCATGCTCTTCTGGTACCCAAAAAAAGGACAAGACAACTCACATTCCAAGCAAATGTTCCAAGCCTTTCATCTTTAAAGGACTAAGGACAGGTAACCATTCAAGCCCAGCCCAACATCAGCTCTTGACAGACTGAGAAACTCTACTTACAGTTATCAACAATATTATGTTTTTCCATTCAATCCTATGCAGTTATAACACATAGGACACAAATTGTTCTTCCATGGGAGATAACTCAAGAAGATCCCAAAGACAAAGTCAACTGACACACCATGTCAGTGTCACAATATACTTGGCCATTCCAAAGCCAGCATTAGCCATCACCAAGTACTCACTGACCTGGTACTTACACATCAAGAATTCACACATCAAGAGCTCTGGAGCTTAGTGTCAAGTGCTGTGAACCCAAAAAATGCTGCTAACAGGAAAAATAAGGATGAGAAAGAATGGGAACATACATTTAATGATATTTGCCACATTTCTTGCAGAATTTGTTTGGAAATCAAAAGTTTTAACTGGAGGAACTTTGATTAAAAAAGTAATAGAGCATTTAGAGTTCCTGATTATTTTTGACAGTTAGCAGAACCAGCAAAATCTTGCTGTGACACTTGTCACAGTTGTTACAAGTGCAGTGCAAGGTGATCAGTGCTGGGAAGGATCAATGTGACAATGCCAAACAGCTGTGGGATGGAGTCTCACAAAATCACAGATTGCTCCTGTTAGAGTCTCTCATAATTGGAAGATGAGAAGAATGGCAACATACAGATGCCAAGCAGCACTGGTCATACTTTTTTGCTTGTATAATCATTTATCAGACTGCATCAATATGCTAATAACTCCATTTCAGTCTTGCAGACAAGTTTAATGTAACTTAGAGGGTATGTAGAGGGAGGACAAGGGAACACAGCTCAGCAGTCGTAAAACTGGAAAAGTATGTCGTTTCATAATATGAAGAGAAAAAAGAAATCCCTTCAAGCATTTAAACATTTACTTAACAAGAGATGAAATGGCTAAAACTAAATTTGGGGGATCAGGCCAGAAGCAAAAACCACTCCATTAAGGAATGCATAACACGAGACCAACCAATTAATGATGCTTTGTCAATAATATGAGCCCATCCCTTCCTCAAGCTCTGACTGGAACCAGCGAGTCCAGGGAAAAGTCTGGTCAACAAGCCATGCAGAACATAGAACTGATGCTGGCACTTTTCAGTGCATTGGCACTGGTGCATTAAAAAGCAGTACCAGAAGGGACAGAACTGAAAGTGTTACTAACTTGCACAGGTGGTGAAAATTGCATAGACAATGTAATTTCTGTTTTCCGTCTGGGTAACCACACCCATGAGAGACAAAGCAGCACTCACTGAAGGGTAAGGCTCTGACTGCCAACACCCATTTTAAAATCCACAAAGGAACAGGATATCTGAAGAATTCAGTAAGAGCTCTGAAACAGGGTTTAAGCTTGACTGCTTCAGACTAAGGCAAATGACAGTGTTCCCATAGTGATAAACTGATTTCATCGGTAAGAATGCAAATGTTCACCTGAATGACAAAGCTTTGAGGAAACTTGCCTCCAGGTTCCATGCTGGCTTCCCAGACTTTCGAAAAAAACCCCATCAAAACACCAAAGCCCCACATTGCTGGTTCTCTTGTATATTTGTCTCAAAAGAACTAAAAATACACTGCCTCAGTCGTTGCTAAGAAGTAAAAACATTGTTGCAATAGCCAGTGGGATATGATCGCTTCCAACATCAACTCTCAAAAGTCTACCTGAATTCAAACCCAAAGAACAAACAGACATTTGAAAATGACTGAAAAAGCTTTGTTCGTGAACCAAAGAGGAGCAATGAACTTCCATATCTCCAGGGTGGTGTTCCTGTACTAATTCTAGTTCATTTCTGCACGTCCAACTTGAGAGGTAACAGCAAAGGACACTCAAGAAGACTAAGAAAAATCCTGATAAGGAAACACACTGACAACAGCAAAAGATCATCCCTGAAAGACAGTAGCACCCTTCAATACTTTGTTCCTCTTCTCCTTGATAGTGTTAAGAATGTTCCTACCAGTACACCTATGGCAAAAAAAGGAAAAACCCCATATCCTTTGCTGTGTATGAAACAAACCCAGTACAAACATACAGAAAAGCATTCAAACCTGCATTTTGTCTTGCAGGAAGAACAGTGGTCACTTTGCCTTCTGGGGGAATTGAACACCTTTACACGGGCTTATTTGTAACAAAAACCCCACATTAATTCACTATTATTAGAGCAAATTCTGCATTTCTAGAATGTAATTTAATAATCACCAAATTGTAACATTGGGCCTGATTTGAAATGATCACAACACAAACTCTGGTTGTAGCACACACTTCAGTCAGCACTGCTCATGAGCCAGGTGTAAATTTAGTATGTTAATGCAGTCACCAGAAAACCCCTTTTCACAATATAAGTTAAAGCAGTTTAAAGATGTGAATGTATGACCAAATGGTTGCCTAACTCTAGGAAAATGTCTTCTTGAGAAGACTAAGACGAAGAAGTTTTAACCACATTAAAAGGAAAAGGAACAAAAAAAACCCCAACCCTGGCTGGCTATAAAAGTCCTGATTCTTGTTGTAAGGTAAAGAGCTTAACTATTAATGATTTTGAGTAACAAAGATGAAAGGAAATGTAACATAGAATCATACCACTGCCTAGGCTAGAAGGAACACGTGACAGTCCAGAGGCTTTCGACTGCTCAGGGCCTTGTCCAATGCAGCTTTTACCATCTCCACAACCACTGGACAACACATCCAGTGTTTGATCACCCACACAGTAAAGATTTTCTTGGTATCCAATCAGAATTTTCCATGGGACAACTTCCAGCTGTTGCCTCTCTTCTCAGCCCTGGGTACCTCCAGGAAAAGACAAGCTCTGTCCCATTCAGCTGTTGCAAAGGGTGGTAAAGCACTCCCCAGACATCTCTTCTGAAGACTAAACAAACCCAGTTCTCAGCCTCTGCCCAGAGGTTATTAGAGCTTCACCCTCTGAGCACCTTGGTGTTCATCACTCCAGTACACCAGTGCCAAATTTTACAAATCATCTGACAAAAGTGATTCTTCTCCTCAAAGAAGGACTCACACAGCTAAGAGATTACCCAAAACAGCATTCTGCTGCTAACAGCACTGTATTGAAGACTCTAAAATATAATACATTATTAGGAGAAATCTGTGCAAGTAACACACAAAGTAAAAAAGGTTAATCTGTACAGTCAAATGTGGTGCAGCACAGGCAAAAGTCTGAATTCTCCTCTTAAGTATTGAATTGGACCTTTGGATATTAACCTTTTCCCTGAAAAGGGAATGAGCTTAGGGATTTGTTGTAGTTTGTTTTGGTTGGTTTTCTTTTTACTACTGCATGGAATGGGCATTGAGCTGGCCAGACTAATCCTACCCCTTGCGACCACTTCCATCTTTTTAAGGAAAGAATCCAAAATGACCAGTAAGTTAAAATAGCTCAGCATTTGCTATACCTCTGAATTTGCCAGAGGTCTGAGTGGGCACTCCAGTATATTAAGATCTCAATTTTAAATTGCTCTACAGATTGAACTTGGAATATATTTCTTCAGTTCTTATCTTGAATTATAAAGACTACTGATTTGATTATATTATTTTTAAGAACTCATTGGGAGAGTAGCACATTTCACATACTCCCTAGTGGCCACATCCTTTGGGAAAACACTACATTCACTTGCGCCTGTACAAAAGAACTTATATCAAGACCAATTAAAGACACACATGCTTTATAGAAATCAATTTTTTCTGCTAACATATTTGAAAAGCCATTTAAAAACTCCCTAGACAGAAAGAGCTAACTCATCTACTCAACAGACCAACAATTGTACCACCGATTCCTGCTACATGAAGGAAAACTAGTTATTTGGGTTTTTGCAGTGCTATTGCATAAAATTACTTGAAATTAAAATCAAGACACAAGCAAGTTTAAGTTATTAATGAGCATTCTTCTGAGGAGCCACATATGCTCCTCCTGTAAACAGTATCAATGTTTAAACAATATTTAGTACACATCACTAACCAGAGGTTAGATCTTACCTCTTCCTGTATCCCACTGGTAGTAGTTAATTTACTTCCATCAGTAACTGTTATAATAATGGCTGGCTCCAGAAAAAAAGGGTTTCGTCCCTAAGGGAAAAAAAAGACAGTTTTACTTAAAATGATTTAACAAACTCTGTTCAGTCATTAAATAGCCACTGATATCCACTATCAAAACAACAAAGCTTGAGGTATTTATTCTCCTAGTACAGCACAATGGGTTTCTGAGCCTTTTTACAGTCAGACTGTGGAAAGCTAGACACTTAGCATATCTTTATTCAATGAAGGCATACAGAAACAGCAAAAATAGTTAACATAGGACTTCAAGAATAATGCATGCTGGCAAACTAGCAGCTGTTTAGAGAAGCAACCACGTCCACAAAAGGTACTTCCAATTCCCCCCATTCCAGGGCTGATTTTGTGTGATTTAATTACTGTGTATCCAAGTAAAGTATTTGCATAGTATCTTGTGATCATGACCCCTGGGTTAAGAACTAATACTCTTATGTATTAAGACTGACATAAATAGCACCCATTCTGATCAAAGTGGTTCAACATGCATACAAAGTCTACTTCAAAAACAAATACTTGAAAAATAGATAAACTTTCTCTATGTATCATTTAAGACAGAAGCATATACAAGGCAAGATATTCTAGGACCCAGCAAGACAGGTAGCTAGCCTAGCTGTAGCAAAAATTTCAGGTCAGTTATCAGTATTCCTTTACCTACTGGCAGTATTCTAGGAGCTTTCTGTGACTTCTGAAAAAGAATTACTAAGTATTCCACAGACATGTCAACTCCAAGCTTAGGTAACATTTCTAACCCTCTACCCTAGGGTTAAGAACAGACTGAATAAAAGTCACTACAAGATCTTGTTTATTAGGTCCTGTTCTTCTCTTGCTAATCTCAAGACCTTGTTTTTCTTCCTCAGGAAACAAAAAAAAATGTAACTAAACCTGCAGCCTAGTTCTGCTTATAAAGATAAACTATTTCATGAATGCTTACAATTTACTCTACAAATACGGAGAGAGAACTAACAGGTTTTAAAAGACCTTTTTAATCCATTTTTAGAACCCACTAAATATAAAACATTGTTTACTGATTTTGTGCTTCAAACAGAGCTACTATTTAACAGTCTAAAATACATTTGGTGAAGGGTATCCAGTTTAACTACTGTGGCAGCACCACATTTGTAGTGGTCAATATTTTTGAAAACCTAAGAAAAAGATTAAAGATTTATTTTCAAATAGCATACCATTACTACAAAAAATGAGCAAAAATCAAATTAAAACATAGACCAATCTCGTCCATGAAAGCCAAGCTACTGCATAATTTAAACAATTACTCAAAAGAATTTAAGCACTCTCAAAATATTCAATATTTGTTAAAATAATTTCCTAAGAATTAAATAAGGCTAAATATTCTTAAGTCACAGTATGATTTTCTGCCAATTAATAGTTTATCACAACTGCAAAACATCAGTTGGAAGCTAATTACATTGCACTGAAATAATGCAAAAAGCAGGGTTTGTAACTAGATATTTTTCTCATGAAGACTGATCATAAAAATACTTGAACTCTACTGCTAATAAATTACTGTAAAAATGAATTGACAACTGATGAAATAACAGATTTAGAATCTCATAAGCAATGCTAAGTTAATATTCTGGTACAATTTCAAGCACAAGTATTAAAATTTTCCTCTCTGACAACACCTTTTATCTGGATATCCTCATGATCTTTAAAAACATTTTTTATTCCTTAACTATACTTTGTCTCAATGTTTTCCCATCTATAGTTTAAGCCTTAAAAAGTTTGGTCTTAGAATGATTATGAAATTATAAGGAGGGAAAACAGTTGCTATGCTTGAGATCCCTACGAAACATATCTGAGGGAGAAATGTCTTCATCCTCAGTCTACTCTTTATAATTTCACAAGCATTTTACATATACAAAGGATAGTCACTAACATACTAAGAATCAACTTGTTTTCAGAAAGATGATTAAAATGTATCATAGAAGAAATTCAGTAAAAAAGCCTATTTCCAAAATATAATTCTGACTAAAAATTTCCACATCATTAATTTTTTAAAGACCGCCACTGACTCTTCTGATTCTGCTCCTCACCTTAGTTATACAAAGGCATTTAAAACCGTATTAAGTCAAGCATTCTTTTAAGAAAACCCCCTCTTATTTATGTAAGCTCTCAACAGTCAGAAGTCATAAAATTAAATTCCAGAAGACTTATCAATTCTTTTAACTGAACTGCAGCACTTTTGTCAACAATTGGTTGAGGACTTTGTGTCTATCTAATTAATCTAATATTACAGTAATCAAATCACTATTTCTCTTCCCTTTGAAATATACTTTAAAAAACAGTTAGCATTTACATATCTTGGAAATACCCTTCTTCAAAACACATAGCAACACCATTGACTGTAAATGCACAGGTAATTAATTCAGTCAAGCCCAATTATTTTGGATGTGCAGAGAACAGTGAGTGACAGTGTACACTACTACCAGCTCTTTCACAGCTTACAGGTATGCAGCAATGCACTGGGGAAAGCAAATCTGGGTAACAAGGCATAAATACTAAGCCTGCTTACAACTTACTCTGATAACTAGCTAACCAGCATGAGGTTTTGTTTATTTCAGAAGCAAATCCTTTTCAGCACACTGCTTTTTCCTTCTGAAAGTTTGCAGCAATGGCGAAAAAAGGAAGAAGCACTGACAGTTTTAATGACTCACCACCCTGTAACAAGGTAGGAGGAGGATTGTTTCATTCACCTACAACCTATGTTTTCCAGCACAGATGTGCACCAAGACAACAAAAAAACCCCCCCAGATCTCTTTTGGAAACAAAGTTACTTAAAACTCAGACTCAATACCAGGGGAAGTTTGTTTGGCTAAAAAGGAGCAAGCAAGAGATTCAAAGCCTTAAAACTAACTTATATTACGCAACACTTCCATTTGAACAGTTTGACAGTTTCTTGACTGCTCCAACACACAAAGGACCTCAGCTGTGTTGGCTGCCTTTTCCTCAGTCTCCAGCTGGAGCAGTTCTGTGCTCAGATAACACACAAATACAAAGCACAACTGAGCTCCACACCACGCACAAGGGGTCACACAGTAAGAGACACCCCACGGCATCCCAGCTTGTGTGATGCTCTCAGAGGAAGCCCCACATCAACCCAGGAGTGTATCAAATTATCAAGACACATTATTGCCTGGTTAAGGCTCTCACAACTAGGAATTCACTCCCACTGGAAAGTAAGCTTAGCATCAAATTTCAGCGTGACTAATTAATACACACATGACTTTTTTCCTTCTTCCAAGTGTACAGGTAAAGCAGTTTAAGCACTATTGCGGCCTTCACTTATGCAAATACACAACATTATACATGCAGGACGAGAAGATAAATTAAAGACTACTGTTATCTCAAAGTACACATTTAAATATTAATTTAAGAGTCAGTGTTGCAAAACTGAAGAAATGGATGAGGTAGAGACGTGACCAAGACATACTAAGTCAGAGACTAAAAATGACAACAAGCAGCTACTACAAAAAAAGTTTTTAGTAGTACAGAAATTCCACGGCCAAGAAAGGTTGGAAGCTGAAAATAGACATTAACTGAACTTGAATGCATATTATTTTAATAGAACATATCACTTGGAACAGGAAAAAAAGCATTTTGAGATCACAACAAATGCCTAAAAGGTACACTTTCATTTCAGTAAATCACAAAACTCTGCAAGCTGTATTGTACACCTATCTCCCATTATAATACCTCAGAAGAGCCTTTTCATTTTCAGAACTATCAGCCCTAACTCTCAGTAAATTTAGACATCTGACCAGGAAATACAAAATTGCAGTATCAGTTTTTGAATTCAGTCTTGGGTTTTTTATAATTTAGAAGGTCAAGAGTCTCACAAATGCTCTTGAGAATCTATAAGCAGCCATTGTTCAAAAACAATAGCTTAAAATGGAATCTAAAAATCAGAATGACAAAAATTATTAGCTTAAAAGCCATTTAACTGATAAACAGCCTAAAAAATATCGAAACACTGAACTTGAATTTCAAACTAAAATAGATGGTCCAAACCCATCATGGTTTTCACTTTTTGTTTCTTAGAAACTTCAGTTACACTTTAGTAAAATCACAAAATGTTTAAGACACTAACATTTATTAGAGACTTTCCCCTTCATTGCTCAAGGCAGAACACTATCAGTCAAGTACACAGAGGTATTTAGCAACTGCTCTGATCATCAGTTACGTAAGAACTGCAGGATCTTGTGCAACTTCTTACTTGTCCCACTCACATTTCCAGCAGCTTTGGCTATTTTCTACTATCCCCACAGAATCACTGTAATTGAGGCAAATCATATAGAACCAATTGTATTTTACGCTTCCACACAATTGTTTCCCAAGTCACAAACACAGCAGAATACAATGGCATCACAACAGTATTTTAGTCATTTTTAGTCACTTAAACTCTACAAAAATTACTCCGCCTTTAAGAATTGTCAAACATATGGAGACACACACCATAACCATGCATATCCATGTAATGCACTACAGTAGCAGGGAATGAATATGCTTTGAACTTTGGTAGATGAGTAAATTCTTTCCTATGACTTGGTACGACGCAAAATGTCTTTAAATGGAAGTTTTCCCAGGTGAAGCTACTCTATTGCCTAATTAATATTTAGCACAAACACAAACTTTGATCTATCAGAATACAAGGAAGAATATGCTGGAGGTGGGGGAGTGCAAAAAGGGCAGTCCAATTCTACTACGACATTTGCTTTGATAAATCTGACTTCTCACAGGATATGCCACAAGAGCACCATAATTCTGTGGCCAGACTGAAAAATACAGCACTGCTAAACTGCATCAGTGTGTTATCTAAATGACTGAACCTGCATGATAAAAGTAACTTTGCAATTGTATTTATTTACTATGTCTCTTTTAGAACTGAAATTGGGTCCTTGAAGTAGAAGCACCTCAGTGTCAGAGAAACTTCTGTGCTATCAGGTGAATGAGTAAGAACTGAAGATCATACAAATTCTGTACAGGTTTAAGATCTGACTAGATGGACTTCATGCACAAAGTTGCTAACTCATCTGTCCTGCTGTCCATAAAGATTTTAATATGTTCCCTTGATGCTGTTGATTATTCAATATATAATACAGTTCTGCAGTGGTAGCAGTTCTGTGGTAGTGGTAGTAGTAGAAGATTTGATATTTAAACAGCAGATGTATTTCAAGATCACTTTCAAAAGTCACAGAAGATAGTTCAGTGAGAGCTACACCAACCAGTTTGAGTTTTACACAGGATAACTGTTTCAAAATATGTTAATCTTTCAAGCCATAAAAATTTTAATACAAACCAGAAATCTCCCTTGATGCCTGATTAATGACAAAGGCAACAACACCAGTCATGAAGAGGAATCTCATGAAGCAACCTAATGAAAGCCCCATTCCAGAAATTACACTCTCTCCAAGAAAAAATGCCCAGTGTTTTCCTGAAAGGGCTGCAGGGCAGTAGGATGATTCTTACTATAAGAGCTAGTCCACACACACCTGCAGTATGGACAGTCATCCTCTGTCATAATACTGAAATCTTAGGTACTTCTCCCTGAAGTACCTAAGATGGGAGGACTTGTGCTCTGCCTTTTCTTCACTCTAGGCAGTTGGGAATACTGCCTCACCAACAGACAGGTTTCAGAGAAAACAGATGAAAATTCATCACCTGTTAAAGATAATTTAAGAGATCACCTCACTAAAACCAAAAGAAGAGAAAAAGTTTTAAAAAAAGATTTTCCTTTTTCCAAAAAAGGAAAAGCAAGTGAAAGTAGCAAGTTTTAGAAGACCCAAGTGAGGTCCCAAGAACTACAAAAATCTAGTTCCTCTGCATACGTAACAATATACACACCCAAGGTGAGTAAAAAGACCACATCTCTTCAACTAAGGGATGAGAGAAAGAAACAGGTTTGACAAATGCTTAAGGAATCTTGACTGAACCCAGGACAGTAACTGTACTGTGAAAACGCCAACTCTCAACACTACCACTGATTCTCTCAAATTACAACTCCCATGTGTTTCAGCCGCATAAAGGCAACATTTATAAACTGGTATTTAGAAAAAATAGCCTATCAGAGAATACCTCACCTACTTAAACTTGTATTTGACTTTGTAATTGGAACACCAGCCAGCAGAGGGGGCACAAGTTAACAAAATCTATCCTCATATGAGGTGATTTGAGTAAAAAGATAAACCTGAGGCATGCTGTGTTTGCATACTACCTCAAAACACACAGGAACAGTTAACAACTCCTTTCTAAAACTACGTATCTAAAAACCCTAAATGTTCTTGTATAAGTACAAATAAGTAATCCATCACTGAACTCTAATTTCTTATGTTTAATCCAACAGTTGGTTCATGGTGTCTAGACACCATGGAAGCACATACTATCATCACTTCATTTTTTTTTTTTTTTTTTGCTGCAGACTGCCCATCTTTGGAAGGCTCAGCCACAAACAAACTATATTACAGACACATTCCCTTTGCTTTTGAAGCTAACCTCCCCCCTCTTCCTTCCCGGTATTCTATCTCAAATTATTTTGTCTTTTGGAGAAGACCTTAAAAACAGTTTTAAGAAGGCCCACTAGAATTTTTCAAGGTCTGAACCCATGCTTCCATTAACACACCATGTCCCTCCCCACAAAAAATGGAAAATGCTTTTCAAGCAGTAATGATTTCTCCTGCACTCATTCATACTCAAAGTCAATGAAATTGCAACAAATTTACAGTAAGGATGGCTACAAAAAAATATCTTTCCTCCGTGAGTTAAGATTACAAAATCTAAATTCAGCTGTCCACCTCCATAGACTACAGCAAGGTTAGCATAGTCAAATTAATTTCCCACATTCTAGACAATTCTTTAGTTAACTACATAACAAATACCTAAGAGGTACTACAATGCCCAAGACATGGGCTAGTCACAGCTCAACTGCAACACCTATGTAGGATAACAAGGCAGTTACATGGTTTCAGCTTCTTTCCTTACTGGCACAACAGATTAGCATTAGATGAAATAATTTTTGCACAGTGTTTGTACATACCATTGTTTGGTATGTACTGAAGCTTCCTGCATTTCAGGCAATCGGGAACAAATTAAGTTATAGAGTTAAATAAAAAGAAATTTAAAGAAAAATCAGTTAGCAAAAGGCTTTCAAAGCAAGACAATTGTAACAGCAGACTTCTCCTAAAGCTGAGCCAGAGATCAAACTCCTCAGCACACCAGTTACAGAACTAAGGGAGAACTCTTGAAAACCATAATGTCCATAACACAGGCTACCTATATTCCATTTAAGAAAAGGGAATTTAAGATATTGAGGGAAATAAATGGGATGAAAGCAAGTCATTTGCTCCTTGGTATTTTGGACCTAAGCTTTATCTCTATTTTTTTTTTAATAGCCATTTATGACTTCAATTGACTACTGAACTTCCAAACATGTCACCTTAAACTAGCCATGTCCAGTCAAAGCTGTACAGCAAAAATCAAAGATAGAGTCAGATACCACTTCTATAATTAGAAATGCTGGAGACAAAACAGCTATCTGAATTGCACAAGAGACATCAAACCCATTTTCAAAAACAAAGTCACAGAAATATATCTAAACATATCAGCTACTTGCTTTGCTATAGCTCGCAAGTTTGTGTTCTATAGGCAATTATTTCATTGCACATCCATCCTGAAACATGCCACAAGAAAATTCACTGTGTTTAGTATCATTTTTATAGATGCTCATAACTTTACACATTTGGAGTTTCCAAGTCTGGCACTGAATGAACTTAAAGACTATTTAATTGCGCAACTTCAGGTCGTTTTGGAACTCTCTCAAAAAGTTTGTGCCAAGAAAAAACCAAAACTAATAGCAAGACAAAAAAGGAAAGTAAAAGCAGTTTAAAAATGAGTTTCAATGCAAGAACAGATCATTCTGGAATACAAAATCTCCATATTGAATAATACACACATGACAACAGAAGGCATGTTAAGGAAGCAGTTTAAGACTCTATTCCTGTTGAACAATAAAGGAATGATAAAAACAAAAATTTATTAAGACATCAAACTTAAAACCTTAAGATACTGTCATCCCTTCATGTGCCTAAATCATAGGTTCCAACATTAGTAAGTCACAACTTTCAAAAATCACAGGTTAGTATATAGGTTTGTCCTGTTTCTTTCATTTAAGAACAGATTTAATTGAGTTTTAAATATCCCATTATATAAGTGATAATTTCTTGATTAACTTGTAAGTGTTCCAATTTAGACGAGGTCCTTAGTAAGTTTCAAAAACAAGTCAGTCCTTTAGTCTTTCACAATTATGTGGCAGTTAAAAAAAATAGAACCTGCATAGAACAGGGATTTTACACATAATGAATTCCAGCAAGTAACTAAACAGTGACAAACCACATTGAAATGAAGAACAAAAGGCCACTAACATTTGAAACATATAAGTACTGATGTGACAGACATATAATCCCAGAAGGGGAAGAACTTTAACTTTTTCCTAAATTAAATTAAATGAACTTCCTAAGCAGCAAAATCAACTGCGATCACAACTTCTATCTTATTTTTAAGGTAATGGAAATTGTAACTTACAGAAGAAGATGCACCTTATGAGTTAGTTAAAGATTAATAAATGCATCACTACTGGAATCATCCAAAATTGGGTGATCAGCCAATAATTTACAGGAGTTTTCAAAGTTACTTGAGTGAGCAGACTAAATGCAAGCTGCTAAAAATAGGTTCTATTTGAGCCTTTATAAACTTTCTCTAAGAAAAATAACATAATCCATACCAAACATAACTTTCAAGTCAGCTCCAAAGACTGTGAGTTGAACATGATTTTGGTTATATTTCCTAAAAATATTTCTGAATGTTTTATTCCAAAAATAACTGACCTTGCCAAGCCCTGGATCAAGTCCCTAATTACAGCAGCCTTTCTGCTTCACAGCAATGACTTTACATAGCTGGTTCTGGCTCAGTCAGTGCAATTCACAGTGCTAAGCGAGGCCTCTGCTCTCCATATGCTGGAGGAGCATAATGAGTCCTACAGCTGCCAGCACACTAAGTAGAGGGGAAAAAAAACCTAACCAAAAAATACACCATC
Source organism: Cettia cetti (assembly GCA_013401135.1). Lineage (NCBI taxonomy): Eukaryota > Metazoa > Chordata > Aves > Passeriformes > Sylviidae > Cettia > Cettia cetti. Next base: position 62,401 of record VZUI01046453.1, read on the forward strand.
AAGGAGAAAAGACAGACTTGTATACAAAAATCGCCACACATTAAGGGGTTTAATAATCCAGAGTACTGACAAGCAGACTGAAAGTAGCTTATTGACCTATGAACATGGAGTAATTCCTCAGAATAACTTCCTGAAGACTCCCCCACAATTCTATCGTGGAGTTTATCACCACAATAGCAGGAGCAACACAGCTGTTTTAAACCAATTTTGAACCACTACAGCTTAGTCCAGTTTATTAATCTCACTGATCAATCACTGATTTATTTTACTACACTGAGTCACACAACTTGAAGCAAAGTTAGCCCAACTAAGAACCCACGAGAGGCCACAAGTTCCGGAGAGAAGATCTAGGCTGAGTACGCCTTACAGACAGATGCATACAATCAAACTGGAATTCTGGGATTCAAAGCTGGGAGGGCAGAACTGTTGCAAGAGAGATGGCCACTTTTCACTCATTCTGTATACTGAGCATCAGGAAACACTATCAGTGACCTACGTGAGTCCAACGACATTCTGTATTTGTTCAATGTATCTGGACAAAATGCAGTGTATGCAGATAATTTAGGAATGAACACACTATGGTACTGCCCCTTGCAAATCAAATTTGTTTGAAGTATCTTATTTCTGCAGCTGGAACAGATTGATGAGACTGTTTTCATTGGAAAAAATAAAGTACTTCATGTAAGGTTGTTTCATTCTTTAAAAACATACTGAATTGGAACTAGACAAGTGATTTTAAAAACATTTAAGACTTTTGCTGAATTTCGTTGTGCTGGGAAGGCTAAAGGGTAAGCAGCTCCACCTCACAATGTGAAAGAAACACTTTAACAGTGCCTGCTGTAGCTCTCACTGCACGGTATTCTAAAACAAAACCAACTAAAAAATTCAAAGACAACATGTTTAAAGGTTATGGTCTAAAAGGTTTATGTTCAAACCAATATGCTTAAGAAAGCCTCTCATTTCTGTCATTATTACACTTACACTTGTGATGTTGTTTACTACTGTCTGGAATTCTCCCATTTGGTTTTCTTGGGGAAGGGGGGCAAAAGAGAGACCAGGAGAGCTACTGTAGAAGTACAAATCTCTGCCTCTACCAACATGAGAAGCAAACTGCAAGCACAACTGTACCAGCATGACAAAGCAGGAAATGCTAAACCTAAACTTTTGGTTCCAAATTTGGAGGCACATACAGCACAGGCCATTTCATTGCAGTGTTATGATCCCAAAATACCAAGACAAAAGCCATACTTCAAAGGATTTTGACTTTTGAGAGAAAAAAAAAAATCCAGTAACAACCCTCAAATATCTCTTGGTAAAACAAACCTGCAAAACAATTTAAGGAAAACAGAACATATCACTTGAAAAGCATAATGTAGTCCATGTTGAGAACAGTATTTTTTTCACGTGTGATTGTTGTAGTTTTATAAAGCTCAGGAGATCCTAGACAAGCAAATAAGCAAGCAGCCAGCCTAGAATGTGTGACTTAAAGCTGTCTTGTGCCTACAAGTATGATTAGACATTATCTCCTAGGTACACTGTTTACCTGTAGCTGGAATGCTACAGTATTTAAGTCATTATGGCAAAGCATTCTGAACTCTATAGACCAAAGCCAAGTTTGGTCTGTAGAGTTGTGGGAACACATCAGCAATTCTGATACTGTAGCTAGAAACAGGTCTTAACATACACTCAGAACTATAAAGTAGCAGTTAACCTAAGATTGTGTTGTTTGATGGTCATACATGGCCTGACCAAAACACTTGGAAAAAAGTTATCTAAACATAATGCCATCATATGCAGGATACTTTCCAACTTCCAGGTCAGAAATAGGTCATTCCAGGTCTGGACATATTTTTAAGTTTCCAATATATTCTCTATCAGTTGAATTCCATTAAGATTTTAGGTTTTCCTCAAAAAATTTTAGTTATGTTTCAGTTCATATGTGAAACAGATTACAGACTAAAAGGCTTTCACCAAGACTGTAGACAGCCTGGTAGGTCACCCAAACAGTGTTTCTTGTGCCAATCTAAATCCAGGCAGCATCTTATTCATCTTTGTGAATGAAAAATACCTATTCTAAATCCATTTGTATTAGACACATTATAGTTGACATTTCTGTTTAAGAGCAAAGTCAGCACATGCTTTTGTTACATTAGATTTGTTTAAAAGTGAAACTCACAGCAGTAGTAATGCTGCTGAAAAATGTGCAAGATACTCTAGTGTGATTTTTAAAAACTCATATAAAGCTTATATTTCTGAAAAGCACTTTCTACAGGCAGTATTAAAGCAATTTCACCCTGAAAATTTTTGTAAAAATACTTTGAAATATCAATTCACTTTGAAATCCACTCAGTTAAGCGTATCTTATCTTCTCAAACCTTATTCTATGCAATACTGTAGAAAAAACAGTAAGACTCTCATCATTTCACAAATAGCAGGCAACATGAAGTGCATAGGGCATCAATAAACCAGTTTTGGCAATTTCAAACATTCATCAAATTCCAGTTTTAGTAGGGCTATGTTGGTCTTTGCACGTGAGTATGGAAACACCTTGGATACATTTTACCTACCTCAGACTCACTGCTTAGTGTAAGAAACCTCACTACAAACTGCAAGTAACTGAAGTTGACGGTTCATTTCAACTATTTTCACTCTATTGTAACAGCAGCTACATTTGGAATGTTCTCTGTTTCCACAGAAACATCTATCAATATTTAACCCTTCTACGAATTATAACAAGCAGCACATTTGCTACACTCGAAACTATTTGATTAAATTGTGACTACTCATGTCCTGCTGAACAAGCTATAGTTACAAGACCTGGAAGCATATTTCAAGAGGACAAAAAAAACCTGCCAGTAAAAGACTTGGTATTTCAGAGTACCTGATATAATGGAAAAGCCGAACTGGAGAAAATAGGAAGTCAATTATCTAAGCGTAAACCAGGCTAATGACGGACAACATTTTGTGTTATGTGACAACAAACCCTTACTGAACTTGGTGTGTTTAAATTGATTTCTTCCTGGAGACATCCAAATGCTGTATTTTTTCCTAAGCTCTCCATAAAAATGTAGAAGGTGAAAAGGATCACTATTTTTAGTGAACGCTAAAAGCTGACACCCTATTTGAAGGTTTAGTCTTCTGCTATCATAATCATCACGAAGCATACCAAGGGGGAAAAAAACCCCTATTATTTGATCCAAACAGAGTACTGAAATTATCAATCTGAAAGTGCTGGAAAAGTTAAAGGAACAGCCACTTAAAATGTGTACTTTTTCAAAACAAGTTTTTCTTGACAAAAGCCACCAAAACAATTGGATCTAGCAACCCCTCATTACGAAAAAACATTTATAAAGCCATACCATTGCATTTATATCAGAAATAGCTTATGAAAAAAAAAATCCAGTCTCTTGACAATTTAAGTGTGTTGACAGTGTCCTTTAAGATCTAAATGTGAGATCCTGTGATCAGCTGACCACACAGTAACTCAATCTTTATGAGTAACTAAGCCAGTACTTATTTGCTTAAAGAGCAGTATGATAAACACTCATAATAAAAATCCAAATGTTAAAGCTGCAAGAAAATATGAAGCCGATTTTCCCCAGCTCCAGAATGACCGTTCAGCCATCATTCTTTTTCAGAAAGTCAGCTGATGGAGAACTCTGGTCAACTTTGAAAGACATCAGTATAATGAGTCACTCTGCCATTTAAACAGTTCACATGCAGCAGGGCTACAAGATATCACACTGGTGGAGACATAACCAGACAATCCCATCAGGCCTGCATCTGTCTTGTCATTTGCATGTGTGAGAAAAGTCTGGTTTACAATTCTTTTTTGTGTATTAAGTGGATCTTGGCAAATATCTTAGAAGTTTGTCAATACACCAAAATAAAAGCATGACAGTCAAAAGATTTTTAGCCAGAGAAATTTCCTGGAGAAGATTTACAAAAGTTTGGGTTTTATTACATCATTTAATACCACACCTAACATGGTCTATATGTTGCTCTTTTTTTGTAAAATAATCTTCTCTTGCTCTGACATACTGTCTTCAAATATCTGCCTGCTAAATTTCAGTTAACTACTGTTTTGTAGTCTTAATATTTGTAGCTGCTTTAGAGAAAGGTTAATCAGCAATTTATGTTCTGAGTGAAAACTATTTCAAATGCAACTGAGCATCCTGACCACTTTTATTTTCCTGCATTTCTAAGTTTCTCATACCATGTACACCTAAAACACCCATTTGTATGGACTTAATTTTAGGTAGTAGACAAGAATAACAGGCAGATGACAGGCCATCAAGACATAGTTTTAAAGACCAATGTGAAGTTGAGGACAATTAGCTGCCCTAGATCTCATCCTGCAAATGCTGAAGGATCAGTTAAGTGTTGAGGAACTTGATTTACTAAAAAAAAAAAAAAAAAAAGCCAATTCAGTTAAAATAA
>VZUI01046454.1:0-100860 GCA_013401135.1 Cettia cetti
GGGGGGGGTGGGGAAGGAAAAAAAATTTTCGGGGTTGCCTGGTGAGGCTAGGAGTATATCCCTTTCTTCAAGTCCTTTCCAACAAAGCACCGGAAAAAAAAATAGAAACATTCTCATAGAGAGAGGTTTTTATTTTTTTTTATTTGCAGTGTGGTAGTTCACTGGAGTGTGGGAAATGATGTTGCAAGTAATTTCAGTTGAAGCTCTTAATGCTGTTTTGTGCTTGTAATACTGCATTAGCTCTGATCTGTGTTAGCTTGTTCTGAAGCTTAATAGGAGGAGTCTCCTCTGAATGTATCTGAGAAACCATCAAATCCTCTTTTAGCTAAAAGTCAAGCCAGCTCCTTGGAGAGCAGTTTGATGGGATTGACACTAATTCCAGCCTTAACACTATTCTGCATTCAGGTAACCTTTCTCAAAGCTGGGGCAGGGATGGGGGTGTTCATCCCAGGAGCCCACTCCCCATGGGAAGCTTCAACACCACTTGAAGCTGTGCCCAGCTGGTGGGCAAACCACGGCTTACGGCACACTTAGGGCTTGCAAAAGTACAAACACAGCAGATTGATCCCAACTTCTGGCTGCATTTAGGAGCTGATTAGAGGGGAGATGGGACAGGATCTTTGTGGTCACCTCAGGACCCCCAAAACGGCACAATCAGTGGGCTGCTTTTGTTGTGTGGCCTCACTGGTGCTCACAAGGCTTCTCAGATAAATCACAAGAGAAGATCCCTGCCCTAAACCAGCCTGCTGTCTACATTAGAGATAACAATAGGGGATAAACATAATAAGAAAATCAAAGGATTAAAATCAGTGGAAGTTAATAACCTGAATATATTCAAAGATCTGGGAAAAAAAAAAAAAAAGGGAAACAAATCAGGAGTGGAAGTCAAAGGCCCTAATAAGGGGGAGTTGCAAAAACTGAGCCATCTGTTGCAGCTGAAAACAGCAGCGCTCTGCTTTTGTGAGTAGTATTTTTCCTCTTCTATTCAAACTTTAAAATGCTGACTAAAAATTCTACAATTGGTTTAAATGAATTTAAGAGGGTAAAAAAGGGAAATTTAGAATGTGATATTTAAATTACACCAATTTTTCTCTTCTCACTTTTAAATTTAAAGGAAAGTTAAGCCATGTTGAGAGTTTTTCATGACATGGCAGGAGTGGTGTTTGATTTTGGGCTGAGGCTTCCACAGGAAAGCAAGAGCAGAGGTAGGAGTGAACTCTTGGTTCCATAGAAGTACTGGTATGATCTCACTGATTTCACAGGAGGAAGGATCTCCCCTTTGCAAAAGGCAATTTTCTGGTAAATACATGATAGCTATAGCGCCAGTGCCCCAGGACACGCCCAGGGTTAAGCCACCTCCTTTTCCACGCAGCAACCCCTACTCTAGTAGTTCTCTGGGTCAGGGTACAGGAGGAAGCCCATGAAAGTGGAATCGTTGAGGTTGTCAGCATAGAGCCCATTCTTGTCCCCGTTCCCGTACACCTGAAGCCAGACCTCGTCCCCGGAGCTGAGGTGCAGCAGGACAGAGCTGCTCGCTTGGTCGACGTTGTTGTTCTGGAACTGGTCGTAGGTGAAGATCACGGCCTTGTCCTTCCTGTAGAGGCTGACCTTGACGTCTGACAGGTAGACCGTGAGGTGGTAGGCGAAGTAGTAGGTGCCAGGGACGTTGCAGAGGAACTTGCCCGTGCTGGGGTCGTAGTGGCCCTGCTCGTTGTAGAAGATCTTGCTGAAGCGGATGGGCACGTTGGGGGCAGGGCTTCGCTCCGTCAGCCCGACGCTAAAGGCAGAGCGGTGCACAAAAGCATCTTTGCCCTTCTGCCCTGGGGTTCCAGGAATTCCAGGAGATCCGGGAGGGCCAGGAAAGCCTCGGCTCCCTACTGGGCCTGGTTCACCTTTGGGACCTGCTGGACCTGCAGGACAGAGTGGGGACTGGGAGCTGTGTTTGCACTGTGCTGGAAGCTGCTACTGAAATGCAGAGGGGGCTGTGGCGTGAGCCCTGCTCGGCAGCACGGAGCCGAGGAAGGGCTCGGGGACCTCAAGACCTGCAGGCCCTGAGGCAGTGCGTGGAAACCCTGCTCACCCCCACTCCAGCAGTGTGCAGGGCATGTCAGAACAAACCATTAACTGGGGAAACAAACCCCGCACCAAACTCTTTGACTTGAGTTACGGAATCTCCACACCGGGAGATAATCAAAAACCATATGGATAAAGATCAGGAATGGACCCACCAGACATGAAACCTGTTGGGACTGGGGGCTGGGGCTGCCTGAGGGCTCGAGTACTGACATACCATCTGCTCCTCACCAACCTTCATCTCCTTTATCTCCCTTTAGTCCATCTCTTCCATCCTTCCCATCCCGGCCAGGGACGCCGTTGTGGCCAGGGTAGCCGGGTGCTCCTCCCATCCAATTGGCACATGGCATTTTGGGGTCAGGCTGGGCGTCCTGGGCAGCCACCCCTGTGGAGTAGGGGGCCAGCAGCAGCAACGAGCACAGCAGGAAGCCTGCCAGGCCCCTCATTGTTGGTTTCTGATGTGGACAATTGCTTTGTTAACTTTAAAGGCTGATAGAGAAAAAAAGTCATCACTCTCCCCGCTTCCCCCCCCCCCCCCCCCCCCCCCCCCCCAAATAACAGAGAGGCACAGAAGACTAAATTTGAGTCAGCACATCTGAAGGAAAGCAGTTCTGCTGGGCCAAGCACTCTGCATCCAGCGTGCTGCTGGTGTGAGCTCCATGAGCCCAGCTGGACCCCTGGGGCACAGCCAGTGCAGAGAGGAGCAAAGAGCAGCTGCTCCTGCAGCCCCCAGGGGCTCTGTGCACAGGCACAGATGGTTCAGCACCCAGCACGGCAGGTGCCAGGGTACCTGTGGCTGATCCCCCTCCAAAGCTCTGCTCAATTAGCCACCAAAAGCCCTGACCCCTGCCTGGGTGAGTGAGCAGCTGATGGAAGGTACGGATCTGGTTGGCTCAAACCCTCTACAGCCTCGCAGCCAGGCAGGGGTGGTTTCTCACTGCACGTACAGCCTGCTCACCTGGGTCTTCCTAACATGAGCAGAAACCACAGCCAGGCTTCCCAGCTTCCCCAGGCCACAATATGAAATTATTATACTTGAGGTTTTTCCATCCAAATTGGTTTTTGATTATGGGAAGACAAATTGTGCAGTGTTTAGGCACTGTAGGATTTTATTTCTCTTTAATCTGCCTGCTTAGCTGGTCAGAGCAATTAGTACAAAACCCAGGTGGATGGTGACACCCTGCAGCCCGCCTGGCTTTGATCCTGTGCACCCAGCCCCTGGTGGACTTGGTCAGGTTCTTAGAACACAAGATATTTTAAAATTATCATTGTTGTGTGATACTGCTCCCTGGGCAGGGTTTATACTCTGGAACAGTAAAGATGTCCTGTTAGAAGCATTGTAAGTGGCATAACAGGCAATAAAAAGTGAACAACAGCATGGCAATTAGAGTCCCTCAGCTCTGTAATTTTCAAGAAAAATATTATTTTGGAGCAATTACTTTGCAGGGTTGATTTTCCTAGGCAAGTTATTCAATGTCATATTTTAAATAGTGTCTTTTTAGCTCTAGTGTAATTGCTTCAAAGGAAGCTAAAGAAATGTGCTGGGTTTAGCTGGGGCAGAGTTAGTTTTCTTTATCGTGGGTAGTGTTTTGGATTTGTGCTGAATACAGGGTTGATAACCTGCCCCACAAAACACAGGGGTGTTTTTGTTATTGCTGAGCAGTGCTTGCACAGTGTCAAGGCATTTTCTGCTCCTCACGCCACCAGTGAGGAGGCTGGCTGTGTCCCCTCCCCACAAAGAGTGGGGAGGGGACAGGAACACAGGCAGGAACAGCTGACCCCAACTGACCTGAGGGATATCCCATAATCATGCTCAGCTATAAACTAGGGGTAAGGTTGCCCCAGGCTGTTGCTCAGGGACTGGCTGGATGTCGGTCAGTTGGTGCTGAGCAACTGTTTTCATTTCCATCACTTGTCCTTCTTGGGGTTTAGTTCTCTCTCTTGGTTATTTTTCTTTCCATTACAATTTCTTATTGTTATTATTACTATTTTATTTCAGTTACTACGTTGTTCTTATCTCTGCCTATGAGTGTTCTCACTTTTACCAGTGCAATTCACCCTCTCCCATTCTGCTGTAGCAGGGGTGAGAGAGAGGCTCTGTGGGACTCAATTGCAAGCTGGGGTTAAACCACAACAGTAACAAAGAGGTTGCCATGATTTCAGTTTTTGCTTAAAAAAATATAGATATTGAAGATACTGAAGGAGCTTTGAAAAAAAAAATTAAAAGCACTGTTTAATGGCTTTGGTGGGCAGTGCCTAACACCTAAAATCAGGAAACTCCCACACGTGTGCCCACCCAGCCAGGCTCCAGCAATCCAGCAGCCACTCAGCACTCTGAGATGGGGCCAGCGCCCTGGCTTGGGGGCAGTTTTGGGGCTGAGGGTGCTGTGTAGTCCCGGGGGAACAGCCTGAGCCTTAGGCAGTGTTCCTGTGTCCCTGCATTTTGGGAAGAGAAATGTCCCTTTGCAGCAAGGGATGTAGTGATTGTCCATGAACCAGCATGGACCAGTGAAACTGATGTCTGTACATCCTGAAGGTGGCTTTGCTAAGCAAGGTGTGCATAGTGATCACACTGTGACATGGACCCCTTGCCATGCCCAGTGGGACCCCTGTCCCCCCTGCCTGGGTCCCCTCCAGCTCAGGCACATGCACATACCCATACCCATCCAAAACCAGCACAGGCTGTCTGGGGACACCTAACTGTTAAAATGTGGTAATGATCCATAAAAATGTGGCTCAAAATTGTGTTTCTTGAGGCATGTTTTGGTGATTTTGTTGGGGTTAGTTCTGCTTTCTGGTGTGCTGCTAGAACTCAAATATCATCTCAATTTTAGTGGTGCGCCCCACAGCCAGGTCTTCTAGTAGTACAAAATAACCCCTCCTGTAAGGTCACAAGCAGTGCAGGTGTGAGGAGCCTGAAGCAGGGCTGCAGGGAAGCTTTTCTGGGGGCTGCCTTGCCAGTTTGCTCCGGAGGGCTCAGAGCCATGCCCTCCCCAGCATCAGTGCACACACATCACACACTCAGTGCTCTCCTTTCTCAGGAGAAATGTTCTGTGATGTGCAAGGAGAGAACACCTTCTGTCCCCACAATTTAACTCAAGCACAGATGACTTCTGTGCTTGAGAAGCCAAGCAGTTCTCTGGCATGTCTTACAAAGGGGAAGTTTTAAGCTGTGCCTACCAGATCTGAGCTTAAGCTCTGGTTTAGAAGTCCCTTTACTCAGTCTTTCCCACTTCCTTTCGGTGTTCCATCTGATGCTTAGCATCAGTTTAGCATGAAATAATCTGCTATATTTGAATGTCAGTTGTACCTTTTGGACAAGAAATAGATGAACAAGAAATAGATGAACTCTGTATTGCTGGTAGCTTTCAGTGAGTGCCTTGGCAGCTGCTGTATTAAAAGCTCATAAGCATTATATGAAGCTTATTCATTTATCAGCAGAAACCACTGTAGCATCTCTGAGAACAATGCCATTCCTAAGGGCTACAGAATGATTCAGAATTTAAATTTCAGATAGCATTATATATAATTATATATTCTAAGCTTCCACATATTTCTGCACAAAACAGACTGGAAAACCATCTGTTTTCCCACTGGAGAATTTCCCTCAAGGGGTATTAACCAGGGCTTTGGCTTATGTCAAAGGTTTTTCTTTTTGTAATTCTCATAGCATAGTTTTTGCTGATGTTCCAGCAGACTTGATGCAGGGGGCTCACACCTTAAATGTGAGTGGTGCAGGTTTCTGGTGAGGAACTGATGTGACTCAGGGAGATTTGGGCAAACCCAACCTTCCCTGGAGTCTTTGAGGAAATAGGTGAATTGAAAGGTGCCAGTGCAGTATTTACTGTTACAGCCATGCAGTTTCTCACTGTTGTTCCTGAGTACTTTTTGATTTAGGAGTTCTGTTCTCTAAATAGTGTTTCCAAAAAGGGGAGTATGAATCTAATGGAAACCAGCTATTCTTGGTTTAAAATACCCTCTGGCTATTATGAGAATAACTCTGAGAAAGACAACTTCTTGCAAACAGCAAAGTCTGTCCAATTCAGCCCAAAAGAAGAGAAACTCCTGAACTTAGTAAGGAGGAGGGAAAAAAAAAAATCATGCTTACCAGCTGCTTTGAGTCCTGGTTGGCTTGCTGCAGTCTGTTTAGAGAATGAAGTCTGGCTATTGCATCGCTATCCCTAAGGGCACGGGGAGCTGTCAGCTCAGACACTGCACTTTCCATTTGCTATTGCGCATGCTGACCTAAAAGTTGGGTTTTCCCATTCATTTTTCCTGGAGATAACTTAAGTTTTGGAACAGATCTATAATCCACTGGGATGGCTTGTGAAGATGGCCTTACAGGGAAAAGATGGCTTTGGGAATTGGACAGGAACTGGAAGAGCAGTGGTTTGCTGCTCCCTGCAAATTGGGAAATGTTATTAGTGGCTGGTGGAGAAAATGTGTCCAGCTTGCAGCAATGCACGCACATGGGGCTTTCGGCGTGTTAGTAAATGAATTATTGTGGAATAAATTTGGGCTTCTCCTTTTAACTGCAAGAACCATTCCTGCCTGGTGACTGCTGCCACACCAAAGAAGGGCAAAGCTGCCTGAGGGGGAGGGCAGCACTGGGGGAAAGTTCCATTTTAAGGCACCCAAGCATGTGCCAGCACTATTGTAAATGACTGGAGTAATTCCAGCCCTAGAATGGCTTTGCACCTATCAAGCTTTTTGGCTTTAGGTCAAAACCAAGTCTCTTTCTCCCTGTATCTTTCTCCTTCCCAAAGCAGAGGTTAAAGCTTAACTAGCAGAGGCTTACTTCTGCAGCTGCTCTGTAGCAGTTTAAAGTTAGGTAGGTGGTACCTTGGCAAACCTGAGTTCACAAAATCATACCAGGAAAAAATAGTGTGATGTGTGATGTTGCAAATGGGCATGGGGAGCTGGTGTGCTTGTGAGAGGGGAAACTCATCCAAGTGAATGCCAGCATGGCAGTATTCTGAATTGCTGAGTTGTTTTCAAGACCTGGCTGTTGGGAGGGACTAAAAAGATGTATAAATGAGCCCATAAATAACTTTTTGTATGTAGAGCTGGGAGTCATCAAGAATGAATTTTTAAGCCTGAGGAGAAGCTGCAGAAGGGAGGAGCCACAGGACAACTGCATACTGCCTGCCTTGTTTTGGTCAAGCCCTTAGTCCAGCATTTGAAGAATATTTTTAGGTTTTGTTGGATGATCGGGTTTCCATGCAATGTTGAGACTTAAAACAACCTCTCATGCAACCCCAGTAAAATATCACAGTGGTCTAGTTGGATCTGTTTTGTTATAAATGTGATTTTCTAGGGTCACGTGCATTTGTGTCCGTGCAATGCCAATGTTTCTGTTGAAGTCTCCTGAGCAATGAATGGAGGAGCAGGACCTTGAAACTGAAATTGGACCTGCTTTTGCTGTTGAGTGAGAGGTTCTCAGCTGCCCCTGCCCCACAAAACAAGGCTGGTCCCCCTGCAAACTTTTAGCTTGAACCCCAAAATGAATGACTGGGATATCTGTTAGGCTGCCAGGAGTTGAGAATTGAACCTGAGGTGCTTAACAGGTAGTGCTGCAATTACCTCATGGTCTTTCAATTCAGTTGTCAGGGAAATACCCCAGTGACAAATTTTTCAGTGGTCCATCAAACATCTTCCCAAACATTATCCCTGCCTCCCAGAAGAGAGGTGAAAGTTTATCTCTGGGGGTACAGCCAGCTGATACAACCCCTGGCACATTTGCTTGCAGTTACATTGTGTTGCTCACTTGGTTTGCAGATTGGTGCTGGCTCCTGTTCCTGCTGCAGAGGGAGATTTTGTACAACCCAGGGAGCTGCTTCTGGCTATGTGATAGGAAAACAAATTAAATGCCTTTGACTCTGCCTGGTGACAAGCAAAACCTGCCACCAAATGTGGGCTGTCCTGGCGGTGCCCACAGCTGCGGTGCTCAGAGACAGCAGCTCTGGATGGACTCTGGGGGGTGTTTTGGCACAGAGAAAGCTGCTGCTCACAAATCCTGCAGTGCCCTCTCTGCTTTGCTCTGTGGTCACCAGCTCTCCTGTGTGGGACACGCTGCCAGTACCTAACTTGGCTACAGGTCTTTTGCTGAGCCTGGATGTTTCCTCTCTTGGACCTGATGCAAGCCAGCCAATATCAAAACCACAAAACTGACTTGATGGATTGTGGCTCACAGCTTTCAGTAAGAATTAAATATAAGCACAAGGTTATATTTAGCCATCTATAAACAGGGATAAAATAGAGCAGAGGCTCATTATCAGCTGTGCTCTGTCAGATCCCTGCTGGTGTAGTTTGAGGGGTAGAAAGCTGCTTTGGTCGCAGGGAGCTTGGGACAGCTGCCTCAGCAGGAGGATGGAGACTGTCCAGGCCCTGTTGGCAGGGTCTGTGCCATGGGGCTGGGGCAGGAGCCCTCAGCTGCCCACCACTGTCTTCTCCCAGCAGGATCAAACCAGCACCACCATAGAGCCCAGTTCCATGGGAACCCTCGTCCCCCTGGTTGTCCTTTCCTGAGACAGCTCCTCCCGTGCAGAGCCGGGGCTCCTCCCTTGGGATCTGCCCCGAGCACTGTGCTCCGATTCACTGTCCCCTCGGGATGCCAGGTCATTCCCTTGCCTTCCCTCTGGCCCTGGATACCGCATGTCCCAGAAACAACACACATTCCCCACTTTGCTAAAAATGGCTCAAACGGTTGATGCTGCCTGGCAGGCGGCCTGGCTGGCTGCTCCTGCTATTTTGGTGCTGTCTGGAGAGACCACGGCCTCGCTGCCAGGCTCCACAGTGTCCGTGCCAAGGGTGCTGCTGGCTCCGGGCACCGCAGGCAGCTTGGACCAAGTCAGCTCTGGCCAAGTCCCCTCCTGTGGCCAGGCAGACCCAGTGCTCCTTCCTGCCGCTGCCTCAGGGGCACCTGCAATTGCTGCGAGACAGCAGCGAGTGCTGAGGAGCCAGCTCCGAAGAAAAAGCAGTAAAATGGCCTGTGCTGCCATCTCCCCAAACTGCAGTTCCCCGTGATCCCAGGCATCCTTCCCTGTACAGCCTTGTACTTCCCTCTAGTGGCTAATTATTAACGGGAGCTCCCCCTGTGCCCGGCTGGAGGGCGTCAGCCTGCTCCTGCGTGCCCTCGGGGCCTGCTCAGCCCCTTCCCCACGAAGCTGGCTCCTGCTGAGTGCACCGTGTGCCGTTCACGTCCCCAACAGTGCCAGCAGGGAGGCACAAGGGCCATCAGCACAACGCGTGGCACAGCCTCTCCTGTTACAGACTCATGAGTTTGTTCCCATGAATTACAAAGTCATGGGCCCTGATGTTCCTTCCCCCTGGATTTTCCTCCATGAGTGTGGGGAGGTGGCACAGGTCCAGGGACAGGCAGGTCTGGCAGCAGTGCCCAAGGCCACTCTTTGGGTGTGCAGCAGGGGACAGTGGCTTTCTGTGGCCAAGGGAAATCCCAGCTGGGCCCTGCAGGGCGGCTGCTCACCCGAGGCCATGGCAGTGCGATGAGGGGTGGGGGGGACAGCAGGCCTCTGGTGCACGCCATGGTGGGGATGCTGAGCCAGGGCTTGGGTCCAGGGAGAAGGGGACACACCCCACTTGGTGGGCTGGGGGACCCTGGCCCTGGCTGCAGCACATGGGACCCACTGCCACACTCTGCCTTTGCTCGGGTCCAGCCTCCTGCTCAGCGTGGGGTTCCCGATTTCTCGGCCCATTTCACACAGACAAACGGGTTCTTTCCTCTCCTGTGATGGGCAGCTCGGACAGAACAGCTCCTTGCCAGGTTTGAGCAACAGCGTGTTTCTCTTCTTGGCGACTGCAAATAAACTTCCCTGGCCTCAGGGGATCCCCGCTTGGCTTCTAAGGAGGCGAGGGATCTTGGCATAGCAGGGTTTCTCATGCCCAAAGGGACATTGAGAAGCCTTTGTCCAGGAAACAGAGCCCCGTAAATACTGCTCAGAGCTGCTTTTATAATGTCATAGCTGTTCCCAGGGTGCTCGTTCGTGCTCTGTGAGTTCAGGGTGCTGCTCTGCCTCCGAGTCTGGCCAGGGGAAGGAGGAGGTTCTGCATGACAGCACGCGTCTCCCCTCTGGTCTCACACCAGCCGAGCCAGTACTGGCTGCTTTCAGCACAACCTGGTGTCCTCCGGGCTCGCTCCAGGCTGGGAAGCAGCTGGGCAGGGACCAGAATAAGCTCAGTGATGTGGTATGCGGGTCACTCCCCCGTGAGCGACATCCCCAGCCGGCTTCCATCCCTGCAGGGGTCGCGTCTTTCCGACGAGGCACCTGAGAGGGCACGTCGCTGGTTGAGCTGTTAATGAGGGACCTAATGAGATTGCCACTTGCCCGCTAAAATGAGCAGGCAGGGAAGCGGAGCCGGCAGCCGCTCGCCACACAGCCCCCGCAGCCCGCTTGCGTTCCGCGGCACCGCATTCCTTCAGAGTACAGGAATTATTTATTAGGAGAGCGTTTCTGAGTCATTCAGGCGAGGAAAAGCGCATTTCCTCCGCACGGAGGAGTTATCCCAGCCAGCCCCTCCGCCTCTTGGACAATAGATGGAGCTCACCGCCCTGGCTCCGCACGCCTGGCCGAGGCTGCCGCAGCGGGGATACCCCAAAGAGCCCCCGAGCTCGGGGACAGCCCCGGCACCCTCCGGGGACAGCCAGGCCCTTCTCTCTGCCGGCGGGTGGGCAGTAGCGGGGGAGGGAGCCCTGACCCCAACCAGCTGGAAGCAAAATGGAAAATTGGGCTTGGGCTGGGGCTTTGCAACCTTTGTGCAAGGTGGTGGAGGTAATCTCAGTACAATTTCCATAGTTTTCCCAGTCTACATCACACTTTCTGTCCTTTTTAAAGAGGTGTCTGCCCCCAGTCATCTATTTTTCTTTGCTTTTGGCTGCTGAGGGGCAGAAATGGCTTCATCTCCCCTTGTCACCATTTCACATGGCTGGATGTGTCTCTTCTTTCCCACTTCATATCCCTGCTCTCCATTTGGGGTAAGAGTGTTGCTGGGGTATCTGGAGGAGCTGCACCAACCACGAGAGTGTATTTGCCCTGGGTCTGATGGCAAAGGGAGCACGTGGATTTTCCAAACCCCAAGCAGTTTGGCAGAACCTGAAGGGGGGTTGGTGGCTCCATGCTGGGGCCCAGTGCAGGCAGCAAGGAGCCATGGCATGCTGGAGCTCCTGGTTCTGGGGTTTCAGAGTATCCCCAGCCCTCCACACAGCAGCCAGTTGGGGTTTAGGACTCCTTGCAAGGGGACTTTCTTTCCCTTTCTCTGTTCCCTTCCCCCAGACATGGCACAGGGAGGGAGCAGGTAGGGGACAGGGCACAGATGGGAAGCAGGCAGGGCTCCTCATGGCTCCACAAACCACAGCCCTCATCTGCTGTGTTTGGAAGCCCTGCCTGGTGACATCCCCGTGCCATCCATGTCCGTGGTCACCCCAGCACTGGGGTGAAAGTCAGGAGGCCACGGGGGAGATGATTCCATCCTATTAGACTTTGCTGTGCATTATGCAAGTCCAGCAGAACAATTTTTGGCCATAACGGTTTTTGCATTCACTGAGGTATTGATCCTGAGCCACCAGGCCGGTAACCTCTGCCATGCACTAGCTAACTCCTGCCTTTGTCAGATGATGGATGTAGGATGTGGCATGGGCTGGCTTTGGCACTGGCCTCTGGAGTCTGGGGCTCTTCTCCCAGAGCTGGGCTCTCTTGGACTGTCATCCAGCTGCCAATGAGACTGTCACTGTGTTCTCAGATCAGTCCCTGCCTGCCTTCCAGAGGGTCTGTGCTCAAATTCAATAATCTATGAAAACACCAGTGAGGTGCTAAGGGATGAGTTTGCTTGTTTCTCTCATCTACACAATCTGTTCATTTAGAAATGAGGATGTGATTAATTAAAGGCATTAGGAATCTTATGTTGTCTATCATGTGGAATATCATTGCTCATTGTTTCACAAAGAAACATGTTTCACACAGAAACATGTTTCACAAAGAAACTATAAATCCATTTAAAAATTATTACCCCGTGTTTTTACTTTGGGCGTAAATCATTCCAAAGTGCTCTTTGGGAAGTCACAGAGAATGACACATCCATGACACTTTTGCTGGGGCATTTCTTTGTGCTTTGCAGGAGGCATTTGTGTTTACTGTAGGACTAATAAAGGCTTATGGTATCTTCAGTTATTCATTTTTATAAGCGCTTGTTCTCCTGACTTGAGCAGTCAGAACCACACTGTCACTGGTTTTAGCAGTAAATTGTGGGTATTTTTCTGCAATCAAATGACTTTGCCTCCACTTTACCTCTCTCCCACATGAAAAACAATGGTAGTTCACTCAGCCATCCCATTTTATATGCTTCTGGCTTTTCAAAGGCACCTTTCTTTGGAAAGGCAGTCTGGCAGCTCGGCTGGCAGCTGGCTGACCCAGCAGCCCTTGTGGCTGCAGCACCTTGCCTTGTGGCTGCCAGGAGCATACAGGCAGATCTGGCAGCTGGGAGCAGACTGGGAGCTTCAGTACGCTGTCCCAAGCGAGGAATTGGAGGAGCTGTGGAGGACTGGTAGGAGATATTCAGGCTGTGGTGCTGGCTGTGGTAGGCTGTGGTCAGCAGCCTAGTGGGAGCTTGCTCCTTCAGGCTTGCAGCTTGGCCTGGGCAGAGCCATGACATGATGTTTTAAAAATTATTTACAAACACACACACAGAACTCATGCTGTTTTGTGCCAGTGCCCCTGAGCTGGAACTCAGTCATGCCTGGATGCCAGGGACCCTTTGCCTGGGCACACAGCATGAGACCCTTGGTGCTGCTCACTTGGGCTGGAGACAGCTTCCATGCTCACATGGCAGTCCTGGGGGACCTGGACACTGAACACTCAGATGTCCTGAGCTCTCCTGCCACTGCACCCAGCCTCCTGCTCCTGCCGTGCCCTGGCAGACCCCCTGGCAGGATGGGTACCCTGACTGTGAGCCTCGGGGTGCCCTGGTGTGCTGGGCTCAGACCCTGCCACCTTGGCATCACTGGAGTCTCCTCCTGCAAAAGCTATAGAGCTAGACAGGCAGGTGGGAGTGAAAGTACTTCTATATAAAACACATTTTCTGGTATTCCTTATAGGTTTTCAGTGTGGTTCGTATGTCCCTGCCTGGCCCATCGCCCACAGGCAGGCGCTCCCCTTCCTCCTGCTCCTCACTGCAGTGTTTTCTGTGGATTGGGTTCAACTGGATAATTTCATCTCCTTTGTATTTATAATCCCTACGAGGGTGGTGTCTTTAACAAAGACTATTCCTTCTCATTGCTTTGGCAAAGCAAGTAGGAGCTCCCTGCTGTGTCTCTGCTCAGATGACACAGAGGTTCTCTGAATAGCAAAGAGAGAAAACAAAAAGAAACAGCTTAGCTGCTTTCTTTTCCCAGGCAGCTACACATATCCACCTCATGATACACATATCCACCTCATGGAAAATTCCCCCCAGTACTTTAGATTTTTCCTTTTCATGTGCCTGCATCCACAAGGCTCTGCCTGTGAAGCATACTGCTGGCTCATAAATGGAGATGGGGACATCAGAGCGAGTGTCTGACAGGAGGAGAGGAGCAAGAAAGGGCCTTTTTTTCCCCCACAGCCAAAGAGGAAAGAGTAAGGAAATTCAGAGAATCCAAATGAGATATGATACAGGTATTCTTCATGAGAAACACCCCAGGGTCTGCAGTCTGGGACTGCAGTGGGCAAGTGGTTCAGCTAAAAAATAATTTAATTCCTCTACTGGCACAAGCCATTCCTGTGCTGGATTAGGGCTGCAGACTAGAGACAGCAATGGCATTACCTCCTTTTCCCCTGTCAGGGCAGGGCACCGGTGCCCGCTGGCCCCAGGCCTTCTTCATCCCACTGGCTCTCTCAGCAGGGAATCCCTTGGGCAAATTCCCACCAGTGTCTTTGGAGGGGACTGCTGGTGGCGTGTGGGCACTGAGACCTCACCTGCCCCATGTGGCTGTGCAGCTCTGATCTGCCTTCCCAAAATGCAGGTGTCACTCACCCCATGGGCACCAGGACCAGCCGACTGTGCCAGTGCCATTGCTGGCCCTGCAGGCTTTCTGGGGGCATGTGCAGAAGCACGGGGCAAAATCCAGCCCCTGAACCCCACTGTCTGTTTGTTTGTTGTCTCTTAGCTGCTCTCTGCAAATATTTGTACGCAGCTGAACCAGAAATAATTGCTCACAGCTCTGCCATGGGGTTTTGTGATGAGCCTGCAAGTGCCAGCATGTGTGCTGGAGATAATCTGGGTGCTTTTGTGCTCAGGGGCTCTGGCATCTCTCACTGTATTGCTTTTGTTTCTGGGTTCTCTTTGTCTCCCTCTCCCCTCAGTGCACGGTGCCTTTCCTGATACCTCTGAAAATAATTGACTTCATGTCTTGGTCTTTCTTTTGTATTTGTTTCTGGAGAGTAGGAAAGCAGCATCTCTGCGTGTGTCCTCTGGTGACTGCTGCTCACACAGCATGTGTCTCTATGCTTCAATTAAAAACATTATGACATTTCCCCAGCACATCCTGCCACCATCCTGGCAAAGCATTTGCTACCTTGATAGCATTTTCCAGTTTGTGAGTACAAGGTATTGTACCAGCCCTTCCCTCTGGGACAGCACGCTCTGGCTGCACGGCAATGACTCTAAAATGCAGTGTTTCTGATGCTCTGAAATAGAGACAAAATATAGCCCCAAGGACACTGCCAAAGCATTTCTCCAAGACTGAGATTACCTGATATTTGAAGAGGAATAAATACAATTAAATTAACCACAAAGTTCTCTTCTTCTTCCAACAGACTTCCACCATCTTACCTGGGACATGGGGTTCTCCTTGGCCATACAGGTCCAAAGCTTTGGCTCTCCTGCTTTGCAGAGCAGCTTTGTCACCTGCAGGAAGATTTCATATATGATTATCAGAGAGGAGCATTGGCCATGTTGCATTGCCCAGAAGAAATATTCTTCTGTCCCTGTCCTGATAATTTCTCTCCATCACTTCGTTACTCTTGTTTCTGACTCTGTTTGGCCAGTGTTTGCTTTTTCCTCACCTTCTGCAGATTGTTTGTTACTTGCAGTCAGTCCAGAGCATGCCATGAACCTGGCAGCACTGGAATCATATTTTTCACTGCTAGTGTCAGAAGGCAGCATAAACCAACCTGTATGGCCAATGACAGGGCTATGGGGGAGACCTTCTGCACGATGAGATTTACTCGAGGTGAATAAGGAAGCACCGATGACAAGAGGCAGGAAATGAGTGTGGATGGAAACCTGTCTGAGCTGCAGCTCCTCTCCAGCAGCATTGCTGAGGCTGCTGCACAGAGGCCCAGCCTCAGGTACAGAAACCCTCGGTGCTGCTGTTCCCCTCTGGAGCAGGCAGTGCGGGGCGGTTCAGCCGCGGTGAGTCAGCGGCGGCACGGAAACCTCTGCTGTGGTTTGTTCTCACTATTGCTCAGCTCCACTCTCCCTGTTTGGCTGGCAGCTCCTCTGCAGCCCCTCTTGTTCCTGAGCTGGGAACATGCTTCCCCAGCATCTCCCCTCGCCTTTATGCAGGGAAGCCAGAGAGAGCAGCTGCAGCAGAGACTGGGTTGTTGCATTTCATGGCAAAACTTTCTCTTCCCAATGAGTCTGGTTTTGAAGGTGGAGGCCTCTGGCTGACTCCTTGCAATGGAAGGGAATTTACCCACAGTCATCACTCAGTTTCTCTGTTCTGTAAGAGGTTGTTAAGGTGCTGCTGTTGGCTTTTAAACCAGAAGCAGTCTTTCAGAAGCCTTATGAAGTTCTGGTTGTGTTTTTTTTATTGCTTATCAGCAGATCAGTATATTGCTTATATTACCCTAAGTTTTATGATGTCCTTCCTACCTGTGGAAGGGTTGAGGCACAGGGTGCAGCCCAAATAGCTGTTTCCTAAAGCAGTGCCTTCCCAGGAGCACTAAGACGTCTTAGGGTGGAATGAGGTTGGTTGATTTTACCCCTGGAGGAAGTCAGCTAAAGCCTCCAGTGTGGAAAAGCATCTGCTGCCTGCCTCACCACCAAATATAACTGCTCACACTAAGCATAGGGAAATGCCTGTTCTGCATACTTGTTTAGCTCTCAACACAGACAAGTGTTGTCATCATTTGATTTTTCATAGCAAAGGAGCCAACTCTGTTGTCTCTCACTTTTCTTTGAGATCATTCACTTTAATCATTCCCTCAGGTTATATCTGGCACCTTGCACACATGGCAGCTCTGCTCACAGCTTGGCCCTGCTCTGGCCTCTCTATTCCCACCATCTCCATGCTCCTTCTGACTGTCTCCTACCCTTTTGCTTGGTGTGGATTTTGCAGGAAGCATTTCCTCAGAGCTTCTATTTCTGCCTCCTTTGGCATCTTTCCATGCTGGTCTGCTGTGATATTGCTCTGCTCTCCCACCCCGCCATGCAGCCCCACTCCTTGTGCTGTGCACGCTGCCCTGATCCACCTATGGGTTTCTGTATTTCAGGAGGAATATTCTGGCAATCTCTTTTAAATTTCTGAGCCTGAGTGAAGAATTCTCCTGTCTTCCAGGAGAGAACATATAATTTGGTTGGTTTTGTGCTGTATATAAAAGCTTGTTCACAAGTTTCATGCTCCTGGTGTTTTTCTTAAATCCAACATTTTTCAAAGTTTGGTCTGTGAATGCAGTATCTTTAAAACCTATGTGGCACACTATGATAACCTGCTTACTCTTCTCCATATAACTTTTGAGCAGCTCTCCCGCCTCTGATTTAGACATATTAAATTAAAAAATCTGGCTTTTATTCATCTCCCCTTTCAGGCTCCCTTTGCCTCCTTGAAAAGCTGAAGTTTTTGTTTGAATCTTTTTGAACTCTCACAAGTATTTTAGGGAGGCTGAGGTAGATTAGATTTTATAGCTGTTCTCTTCCACATTCCATACCTTCTTTTCCCACCTGTTGCCATGTTCTGCCTTTGGACCCTTGCCTTTTGTCCCCTGCAGCACTGTGATCTCTAGGAAGGACTTTGCAATGTGATTTGGGCAAGTCACTAATATAATGTAGGGAAAGATTTGCATGTTTCTCTCAGGTTGCAGCTGCTGAAATAACAACAGCTCTAAACCCAAACCACCTTTCAGCTGGAGCCTTCTGGCATTTGCAATCCCAGCCCTTTTCAGATGGGGCTGCAAAGCTCAGCCTCCTCCTCCGGCTCTGTGCTCTGTACTGAGCCTGGCCTTGCCCCATGGCTCCTGAGGGTGAATATTCACGTGATGGGATGGGGCCAGTGCTGCAGGTGGGCCTCTGCCAACACATTCAAAGCAGACCTGGGAAAAGTTTCACTTCTCCTTCAAGGAAGATGCTGTCCAGGCCAGCTCCCTCTTCCCAGCCAGACACATGGAGGGGGCTCTGGTGCTCATCCATCTGCTGTGTGGCAAAGGCTGGTGGCCACACATCTTCCCTTTGGGGACATTTGGCTGCACCAGACCTGCAGTAAACCAGGGCCAAATCTGCTGCCAGAGGTCAGTGGGGGATGCACGCTGCCACTGTGGAAACAGGAAATGCTAAACTATTTTTTTAGAGCTCAGTTGGCCAGTGAGAAAGTGAAGAGTTATTTGTTGCTCTTATCTAACAGCAAGACTTTGTTTCCTGTGTTATTGTAGGTAATGCAGAAGTCATCTTCCTTTGTGAACCTCATTTCTGCAAGATCTTTTCTCAGTTCACAGCTTCCCCTTCACACACTGTTGTGTGAAAGGCTCTCCAGTCACATCTGATTCTGAAGTTGTATCTTGAGACGTATCAGAGATGTGAGCTGAGGGGGTCGGGATAACCCCTGTTTAGAGCTGGGGGGTTTGGGGGTTTGCAGTCAGTGTCTTGTCTGTGCACAAACAGATGAAGGGTGAAGCTCCAGAACAGGCAGAGTCACAGTCCCTGTGAACAGCCTCATGTGCACTGATGGGCACGTGAAGGGGCAGAGCCTGGGCTGGGACAGCCCGTCTCAGGGTGCTGGCACCCAGGGAGTGGGTGTTGTGCACCCAGAAGGATAGAGCACTCCTGCACTGTCTGCTGCCTTTGCAGGTGGAAGGACACTCCGAAGGATACCCCTGGAGAGCTGAGTAACCAGGCTTGGTCTGAGCTTTTATTTCAATAACTGTTAAGAACCATGCATTTGATCATCTTCTCTGGCATGGGGAAATTCTAAGCAAATTGCCTTGTTGACCCTTAGCATTAGAAAATGTGATGAAGGGTGCAGGAGAGGGGAGGGCTGTGTTCCCTGTGTTCTGAGCTGGGCAGGCTGCAAGGGCAGATGTTCTGCTCCCTCCTTTAATTAGACAGTTAATCACAGCACTACCTTTGGAGGGAAAGCCTTGTGCCTGGGAGCCCTGTGCTCTTACAGACATCCTGGGAGGATTGGTGGGGAGCCTTTTTTCACTGAGTATCGTGATAAAATTTCAAATCCTTTTGCAGTGCTTAAAAGCACTTATTGAGAGGCACATCCTTTTATACAGTGTTTCAGCACAATGAATATTATTGGTCATTCCAGACCAACAGCTCTTAGTAAACGTCTTTGCAAATAAACAAGTTGATTAAAAAAGCAGGTGCAAGATTAGAAATTGTTTAGAATGCCTTCTCACAGCTCCCCCAGAGCGATGCCTGGGAAAGCCTACTTTCTCACAGGCTGCCTGAAACCTAGAAATTCCTCTTTGACCACTGTCAGTTCCCACAACTGAGCTCTGCAAATGTTGACATTTCCTGCAGCACATGGATCCACATCACTGCTCACCTCCCTCCACCTTCTGCACTCACAAGCCACCTCCCTGGCAGGAGCTAAATCATCCTTGGAATGAGAGCCCCCAAACCTGGGTGAATTGCTCAGCAGACCTTAAAGGGCCCCACAGCCATGGGGGTGATGGCTGACATGGAATCCAGGCCATCCCTTCCCTTGCCCTGGAGCTGTCTCCACACAAGTCCCTGGGGAAGGGTGTCCTGCCTTTACTGCTACCTTGCCCTCATGAGCAGGAGAAGAGGACTCGGTCTGAAGCTTGTGGACCTCTTCATCAGCTGTACAGCTGTGGAAACGAAGGAGAGCAGGAGCTCAGAGGATGCTGAGCTGCTGAGCTGGCCATGAGGTTCTCATTCCTGTGTCTGAGCCTGGAGAGCCACTGCTTCCCACCAGAGAGGGGTCTGGCCTGTGTCACTGACAGAAATTGTGTCAGGGATTCTGCCCATGCCTAGATGGAAATGGGACTGCCTGAGGCTGAGATAGGCTAAGAGGAACCATGAAGCCAATCTGGCAGGGAAAGGTGGGCAAGAGGCTGCACCGGGCAGGGGAGGCACTGCTGAGGAGCCTGCAGCTCCAGAAATGCTTCAGAAAGCTATGATCACAGTCAGGCAGGCATAAAAATAATTTGTGGAAAGGTTCTGTGGCATGGAGACAGGATCAAGTCACAAGCAGTTCAGAATCTAATGGGAGCAAGTAAAAGAAAAGCCTGAGAGTAGGAGATGAGAAAGGACCTTGCAAGACAGTGTGGGCATGGGGGCTGAAGTGTTCCTTGTTAGAAGTGAGAAATATGGGAAAAGAATGAGGAGAAGGCTGCTGTAATACCTATGAGAACAAAGTGCTACATGCATGAAAGACAAAATTGTCATGGCATTAAAAATAAAATATATCAAGAAAGCATGGGCCAAGCAGGCAGCACTTAAAACTTGTGAAAGAAAATAGTTATAGCAACTGTGAAGAAATATGATCCTACACACCCAAATGATGGTAGAGGAGTAGGGTTATTGTTGGCACTATATAAAATCAAGGTAACTGGGGTCAGTCTTGCAGAAAGCAGTGGGTGAGATGGAGACTGTTTTAAGAACAGGCTGAAGTTCCTCCGACACACCATTTGTGCTTCAGCGACTGGAAAGGAAACAGGGTAGGAAGTGAGCAGGGAATGGAAAAGGTTTGCCATTTTCCTCAACTTTAGAAAGTTCCCTCTTAGTTTTGCGAGGAGGGAAAGCAGTGAAATTAAAGTGAAATTAAAGTGAAAGCAGCAGCAATCAGACGTGTGCAGGGTGGAAAGGAGGTGACAGTTTTAAGTCAGTGCCAACAGGAGACTGTTTTTTGTTTTTTTTAATTTTCCACACTGCATTTAAACCTCCAGCATCAGGCAGCCCCTCCTCTGTCTGAAGAGGTGCACCCATTCCATGTGAAAGCTGCTGAGGGGGGACACAGGGCACATCCTCACCCTGCCACGGGTCTGAGCTGGCAGCTGGAGGGCAGGAGGAGCAGAGGGTTGGTGCTGCCAGGCTGGGTGTGCAGCTGCTTTGCAGCATGGCCAGCTGCAGGCAGGCAGCTGTGCTGTACAGCAGGGCAGCTGGGTGGCACCCAGGCTGTGCTCTGAACACAACCCTCTGTGCCTAAGGACTACCAAGGCTGTGGGCTGGAGACCTCTTTGTATCAGGCACTTGGAACAGGTCCCCACCAAGGCAGGAAGGTTGTTCCTGAGTTCCTGGAGTATTCTGCACAAAAGCAGTGAGGTGTTAAGGCAGTTCTGTGTGGATGCTTGGGAAGCACCCCCACATCCTCATTTCAACACTTCTAAAGCAAACCACAGCAAATGGCACGGGCAGGGTTGCCTTAGGAGGAAGGAGCGCTGCCTCCCAAATGCTTTGCATGTGGCTGTAGTTTTGCAGTTAAATATACCAGCCAGTATAAATCACTGTCTGAAATTCCTGTACATGTGTTATCAACCAGTGACATCTTTATTTGTCCTGACTCCTTATTTACCAGGAATCTCAAGGTCAGAGAAGAACCCTGCATGTGTTTTCCTTCAGCAGTATAAACACCACTTTTCTCTTGCCTCAGCTGCACATGCTTCCCAGCGAGCTGTGCGTCCCCGGGGTAATTCTGGTGCTTTTGGGATACTGTGCTGTGCCATAAGTGCTCTGGTGCTGGTGGGCATCCTGCAGAGCAGGGTTTGCCATCAGCAGCGTTCCTCAGCACTCCCCTGCAGCAGGGCTCTCCTCTGGCCCTTGAACCCTGTTCCAGCATGGGGAGCAGTCCCTCCTGGTGCCTGGAAGCACAAAGGATGTGGCAGCACCAGGACACAGGTAGCCTGGCCATCAGAGCCTGCACTCTGCAGGACAGTGGGAAGAGGGAAGGATGTTTTTGATCCTGGCCCACATGTGTAACCAGTATAACCTAGAGTTCAACTATTTTAGTTTGGTTACTCTGACAAGTTACGCTGCTGAAGTTTCACAAGGAAGTGCTGGGTCTGTCCTGCACCATATGCATGGCATGAGTAGAACCACACTTCTGACAACAGGGCTAAAAATCTGAATGTGCTGCTTTTTATTTTGGTTTTGCACCTTCTCTTTCCCATTTTTTTTTTTTTTAATGAGAAACCTGCAGTATCCTATGTTAGTGCTGCTGGGTAGGTCCACCAGAAGCATGGTGAACGACAGCAATTTCTCTAAAACAAGCCCGCATGCTGTGAATTTTAAAGACAGAAAACTTTAATTATCATTGTCGTACAAGCTGCAGTAGCCATGGAGTCTCTGACACACAGGAGTCATGTGGTGGCCAGGCACTGGAGCACTGATAGACTTTTCCCCTGAGAGTATTTTGGAAATTATCCCCAAAAAAGTGCATCTTGCTGTTAAATTATGGTAATGGACTGACAAGCTTCCCTGTCAACCAATCTGCATGCTACGTTTCTAGCAGAAGACATTCTCAATATTTTATTAAATCATGAAGCTGTGGGGCTCAGGGTGAGCATGGTCCCTGCCCCCAGTTTGTCACATCAGGGCTCATTTGGAGTAAATTTTGCTGTGATGGTACCAGTGCAACCAAGCTTCACAAGCATTGTCATTCCTGGAAAGATCTTTTTCAGGCACTGCTGAAGTAGGTGCTGTGTGAGCTCTTTTTAGGTCTATTTTGGACATAGTTTAAAAAGTCAGCACACCAGATAGCTGCATCCTGTTGGATGCCTTGCCTCTCCTATTGTCTTTTCTCAAACAAGGATTCAAAGCATGGACACAGGACATGCTGCAATCAGCATTTACAGCACCTTTACAATAATCTTCTCTTGCACTTCTTGAGGAAACAAACGTCAAGACTGAACATGAAATAATTTTATTTGTTGATCTTAAAATCCCCCGAATAGCAGGCTCCAGAATTAGGAGGAAGTACACCTGAATTTCCAATGAACTATCACAAAATGAGAAAGCAAATACCTCTGACTACTCCAGACAGTTCTCTGGAAATCTTAAAAATGCAGAATCTACACATTGCTTTGTTAAGCAACATCTTACTGGGACTATGGCGTGGAGCTTCTTGCCCACAGGAGTGTGGATCAACAGGATAAGGGCTTTAAAATCTGTCCCTGAACTTCCACATTTGTGACTTGAAGGTGCAGTAATTTATTTTGCATATCTCAGGATGATGATTTCAGCACCTGAAGGTGTAGAGTGTATTAAGGAAGCAGGTACATGTATAATAAAACTACACCCAGAAGAACCAAAGGGAAATTGCAAATTTTTAATGTGAGTGACACGTGGCAAAAATATCCTGCTGCCTCTCAGCTAGGGGTGGTGGAGAGCACAGGGCTGCTCAACATCAGGTAGCTGATTACTGCAGGAAGAAATGCTCCACTTCATCAATTCAAAGCACAGCTCAGGATTTACAGGAAAGAAGGGGCAATGCAGAGTTTGTAGAAGCAGGCAGGAATGGCGTGTATTTGGACATGAGTTGGCTCATGAGTTCCCTGAAAAGGAAGGTAAGCAATAATTTCTTACATTTTGCCTAATACATGCTTTAATTTCAGCCCAGCTGTAGTGAGTCAGACAGCTCCATCAGTCAGACACCCTCAGAGCTGTGGGTGGAGCCTGCAAGGCCCCCCAGCATTGTCTCTCTTCGCCAGGGACAGGCAGGAGTGCAAGACGTGACACCCTCTGGTGAGCACAGCCCAAAATCTCTGGCCCAACCCAAGGCACTCCCTGCATACGCTGGGATCACAGGGTGGGTACAAGAACACTCCGTGGCCCAGAGGACACTGAAAATGGGGGTTTCTGCCAAGGCCACCTTTCTCTGTTCACTGTGTGCTGAGTTTTGATGCATCTTTAAAGGTTTCTTAGACTTACTGGGCTGAGTTCAGCTCAGAGAAGCTCCTAATTCTGCAGCTTCACACCAACATACAACAGATAGGGTACGAAATAGGGAGTCTGGGCACGCTGTTTCTCTAATCTTGGGCTGGGCTGGAACATCTCTGTAGGAGATGTTGCCTCTGTCCAGGATTCTGAGGAGTTGGATGTCCTGATGAAAACTACTTTAAAATGTTTTCTTGAATTTATTTTTCCAATTAACTAACCTTTTGCATGTTGTTTTGGGTGGAGGGTTGTTTTTTTTTTCCCCAACAAATGTATGAAAAATATTTTTATTACATTGCATCAATAAAAGCACTTTGAATTGAGTGGTTTTCATGCTGAGTTTTTGGTTTTCATGGAAATGTTGTGTTACCACTAATGGCAGGTGCTGACCAGAGTGGCTGAAGTTTTTTTCAGGGTCTGACTTTGGACTACCTTGTAATGAAATGGTTTATTGTGCACAGTCTAATTACTATAGACTGACAATCAAACAGGATGACTCAGCCAGCCCCAGACCAAGCTCAATGGATTTTTGAACCATGTGGGTTGTTTGCATTTCACAGAGGACAAAATTATAATACTCCTGTAAAAGCAACTTCTGGTTCAGAATATTCCTCTGGACAACAAAAGAAAGACCCTGCACAACTTCAGGACACTGTGACCGTGTTGGATGTGCTTTTATCTTTGACCTGGGGTGTTTTATAGTAGAGAGAGGAGAGGGGAGGAGAGGAGAGGGGTTTGGTGTGTTACTATTTCAGGACTGTGCAGTTCACATTCATGTGGAAGGCAGTTGCCTCCCCAGTCATTTCTTTCCCCACCTCTACCCACGCCCCCTGCCCTTCCCCAAAAAAAGTGCCAAAACAAAAACCCAAACACTTCAGAGACCCCAGAGAGTGAGAGACCAGAGCCTGTGGAAGCTCTTTACTTAAGTGCAAAGTCAGGCATATTTGAGCTGACTTTGCAGAGTGCAGCAAACTGCCACTCTCAGAGCTGGGCAAGGAGGATAATCCAGAGCTACCTAAAGTTTGGATTACTATGAAGTAAGCAAAATTTTGGGACTGTCTTCAGCCAAAGTCTGACTGGGGACAGCTGATGGTCGTGTCTTGGCTGTAACAGCTGCACTCTGCATCTGCAGAGGGAAGGGCAGCTCTTCTGCAGGCAGGAAATCTTTCAAGGATGGGCACTGGCCTCTGCTGACCCCCAGGAATGAACACTGACCATGGACTGGCTGCAGTCAGCTGCACTCTTCCTGCCTGAAAAAACAAGCATCCAGCAGGAAGAAAGGAGACTCGGTACAAGGGCTCCTCTTGCCCAAGAGCCTGCCTGGGGAACTCTGCTCTTGCCCAAGGAAATTTCTCTTGTTCATCTCTTGACCTCCCAGACTGTTGGCTGTGCTCCAAGGAAGCATTGATGGGGCTGCAGCAGCCTTACTACCAGGAGTGAAAAATAGTGAAAATAGTGAAAAATCCCCAGTGCTCCCATCCCTTTCTGCCTGTAACAGCTTGGCTTGGGAAATCCCAGGTGCCTCCTGCTGCTGCCTTAGTAGGTTATGGCTCGCTGGGTAGGTGACACTGGACTTTCTTCCAGAATTAGGACATTACCTTAAATGTTCAGATGGTAATTTAAAGAGGTTTCAGTTACATTCTGAACTTAACCAGCCTCCAAATTGGTCTATGGAGGACAGCAGGTTCTGTGGCAATAGCAAGGGCCTCAAGTTCCCCCCACTGATGTTGTGTAACCTCTGTGATCTGAGAAAAGGATTTCCTTATTTTCTTTGTAGAAAGGCTAAGATGCCGCCCCCCCTTTTCTTTTTTCTAACCATGATCAAGATAATGTGCAAGGGTGAGGGGAAAAAAGCCACTCACAATCTGATTGTGCTAAGGTTAAAAGTATGTGAGTTCTTCTCTCACCTAAATAACTCTCAGTGCCATTTTCTTCCCCACTTTATACTATCAAAGAGCTGAAGACATCAGCAATGTACATAATCACGGATGCTGGTTGCATGAATCATTCTAGGTCTTCCTTGTTCAGACTCCAATCTTCTCTACCGTGTGAAGAAAACGAAGAAAATTCTACCTGCAGTTTATTTTTAGCTTGGCTGGAACATAACAGCAAAGGGAGTGGTGTGATTTTTCTCATTGGCATGTTGCTGTGCACCATGATCTGGCTTCAGAGCAACCTCCTCCAGTGCCAGCGTGGGAGGAGTGGGAGGTGAGTAGGGCTGGGGTACCTGTGTCTGTGCATTTGCTGTTCTGCCTCACTGCTGTAAAATAATAATCACAGCCCTGGGAGGTTATAAAACAGTGCACATGGGGTTGTGAGCACGGCGTGGGGCCCTGGAGGCAGAGGAGCAATGTGGTCAGTCCCCATGACCAAAAACCACATCTGAGAAAGCCTCAGCTGCCATGACCTGCCACACTGGGTTTCACTCATTCTGCAAAGATTCCAACACCCTGCCAGGCCTTGGATTGTGCAAAGGATCCAGCCCCCTGCCAGGGCCTGGTCACTGCAGTGCCTGGGCAGAACCAAGAGTGACTGCTGTGCTTAATGTGTGCTGTGTACTTAACCCCACACCTTTCCTCCTGCCCTGACGCCACTGCTGTGCACAGAGGCAAACCTGGGCAGCCCTGACAGGGAGCTGAGCACAAGGGCATCCCTGGTGAGCCACATCCCAGATCAGGGTCTGGCCCCCTCTCTCTCCTCTGACTGATGAACGGATAATGAGCTGCTGTGCCATTCTAAACTCTGTGCTTGTTCTGGTAGAATTGGAGGAGAAACTGCAGCTCACAGGCTGCTGGGATTTGTGCTGACCCGTTCCTTTGCAGGCAGGATCCTAGCTCAGAGTGAGATATTGCTTTCTTCCATGGGAGGCAACTCAGTGACACAGAATTTTCCACCCAAAAAGATGGGATCTGCCTGTTTTAGCTTGGGCTGTGTGTAGACTTGCATTTGTAACATCTGCAACTGAGATCTGAGACAATTGAACCTGCCTAATTGTTGCTGTGTGTATATGCTGCGTGTGTGCCAGCATGCATTATACATCCTCCCTTCTTGCTCCTGCTGCCTGGGGTTTGCTGTTTCTGACACAGTTAAATGTGTCATATTTTTATTGAATAGCAACGTCCCAACTGAAGAGATAAATACAACACAGCCATAATGAATCATGGGCTCTGTGGACTTGCTCAGCCCCTGGAGGCTGGAGCAGGCCAAGGGATGAAACACTGTGGGCTAACTCTTGTTTTCTTCACTTTTGGCTTCAATGTGCACCCATGGGAATTCAGAAAACAATATTCATCCTGCCTGTGCAAGAATCCAAGGATCCTAAAAAAGCATGTGCACGGCGAAAGAGAGCCAAGTGGCATAGTGCTCCTCTCTGCTCAACATCTCTCTCTGAGGAAGGGTCTGGCTGCTGCTGCTGCCTGAGGAACCTGGCCAGGGGCTGGAGGGCACTGATCTTACCAATAAAATCCTTGGTCAGGCTGAACATGAGCCTCTAACAACACTCCCACTATGAGAAGAACAAATGAAATGAAGAATACAGACAGAACTGCCCTTGTGCACACTGTACTCAGGAGAGGGCAGGCTTCAGGACAGATGTCAAAGCCTGACTGGCAAGAACCAGAGATGGGCAGCAAGGAAGAGTGGAGGACTTGGAAACATGACCTGTGAAGGCAGGAGGAATGAATTGGCATTGGTTAATCCAGAGGAAGGACACCTAGGGAAAGGAGTTAAGCCCTTAAGTATATAAAAGACTACCACAGAGTAAGGCAGTAAATCGGTCACCCACTGGGGATAGGGGAAAATTACAATAATATTTTTGAAAAGACATTGAGAAACTTTCCAACTGCTGGATAAATAAGGACTGGAAAAGATACAGGTTGGCATGTCTCCACCAACAGATGTTTTTAAGACCAGGTTAGACAAACCTTTTTCAAGAATGCAGGTTTTGGCAGCAAGGAACAACAATGTGGGGTGTTAAGATTAATTTCAGTATTTTTTTGTTAGCTGGTTTCCCTGTGCAGAAGCCAGAAGCTTCTGGAGAACGTTTCCGCCATTGCACAGGGTGAAGGTATTAATGCACATCCCGAGAGTGGTGGGACTTCCTGCAACTGCTCTGGCCAGCATGTGTGGTCCCCCTGCAGTTCAAGAACAGTCAAGTCAGGCAATGGAGGAGGTGGAAACTTTTTATCATAAAGCTATTAGAGCTTCAGGCAAAGAGCTAAGAAACTGAAGAGGTGGCAAAATACTTTTTCATGTAAAAGCCACTCAAACCCATCCTTGCAGGCCTCTCAGTTAAGGAAGGAGCCTTTGAGGAAGATTCCGTTTAAAAGCCCCATAAAAGCATTTTCTATTGTTCTTGAATTTCTAATATTAGCAGGCACAGAGCATAAATATTAATCACTTCATTGAGCAGCTGAGTGGTGTTCTAGCACTGCACAGGTAAGTGTGCCCCTGCCCCACTGATTCAGTCATGACTGGAAGTCACACACATATAGCCCAGACAATCAGTAGTGCTGGGACACAGCAGCAGCTGCCGGTGCTGGGGGTGGTTCAGGGATTCCTGAACCGGCCTGGGATGTGGCTGGGACAGGACAAGAGTATGCTTGGACAAGAGCCACCTTTATATGGTGTTATTCTGACTGCCCATCTCCTTAGAGTGACAAATTGAGAGGGGTGACTATGACTCCCAGCACTTTTCCCTGAACTGCTTGTTCTGCAGCATAGGAAAAAATGACTAGGACGAAGATGCTGATGCCAGCTTTGTTCTCCAGAAAGAAGCTCTGCTGGAAGGTAGGAGTCATGAGGCTGAAAAAGCCAGCGCCGCCCAGCACAGCCCTCTGGAATTTGGGTGCTCTCCCTCTCTCCCCCTGTGGTCTCCTGTTTCTGCTTGCCCGGGGGCATGGCAAGGTGAGTGGGTGAGGTTCACTCCCCAGAGGCTCCTGGGCTCCAACACATTGCTTTCAGGTATCTGCAGATTTTGTAAGAGTTTCTAAAAGTAGGGGAAGGGTTTTCTCCACCATGGGTGGTCCCTGTTCAGGTACCCTCATGGTCTGCAACCTCATTACAGCAATAAGGGGTGTGTGTATGTGTGTTGGGAAAGTGGTTTGGGGATTTCTGTACTATCCAGGCAGATGAAATTGTTAAATTATGATTCTTTCTGCAAGCAGCACAGCACAAGGGAAATCTGAGCCAAGGAATGGTGAAAAGGGGACTTGTGCGAGAGGGGAGTGGGTAGGGTGAGGAGGCACAAAGGAAGCCCCGTGTGTTCCTGACCTGAAGCCCCGAAGGGGAGGGCACGGGGCTTTTGTGCAGCTCCTTGCACTGACAGCAGGTACCTGTCTCCACACAGTCTAAGTACAAAAGAACTGAGAAGATGCTAAGTGAAGGATCTTAGCCCAGGCTAAGACCTTTCTGAGCAAACACCCACATAAACATACCCCAATTAGTGGTAAGTGTGGGCTGGCCAGCTCCCCATCTCATTTAAGTCCCTACTCAAGAGAGCCATAGGAACTCATCTGCCTTGGGGTTCAGCACATATGTAAGGCTTAACCAGCTTTTAAAGGCCAGGAAGTGCCCTAAACCACTCTGCCTGTCCAGGAAAGTGCCTGCTGTGAACCTCCAGCTTCAGTGCTCATGCTCCAAGAGCAGCACTCTCAGCCAAGGGTTCTGAAGGGCACGGGGTGTATGGCCACCCAAGACCCGAGTCCTGCACCTTGTCCAGGCAAGCAGGCTCTGCCTCCCTGATTCTCCTGGGCAGTGCATCAAACTGCCTGCAGTGCATCATCCAGCCCCTCTGCAGCCAGGGAGAGGCATCAGGAGACGTGAAAGCCACAATTGTCCCCTGTCAGCTCTCCCTCCAGCACCTGGCTCAGACTGGTACCAGCGGTAACATGGGAATACCTGGGGTTGCAATGGGGTTGGATGGGGTTGCAATGTGAACCTGAATGCTGCAACAGCTCAGGGGGCTATTTCTTTCCAGAGGATTTATTTTGTAATATGTTATGTATCCTTGCAGGTGTTTCATTTCTCTGATGTTGGAAAGCACTTGTGAAGACCTTGCTCTGTCCAGTCAGAACAGAGAGGTGTATTGTGCAAGGGAACATCATCTGCAGCCAAGGTGGGAGAGATGCTTATTTTGGACACAAACTT
Organism: Cettia cetti; assembly: GCA_013401135.1. Lineage (NCBI taxonomy): Eukaryota > Metazoa > Chordata > Aves > Passeriformes > Sylviidae > Cettia > Cettia cetti. The sequence continues at coordinate 29,329 of VZUI01046454.1, forward strand.
GTAGGATATAACCCTTCACCAGATGCTACTCCTTTCAAGTTGGAAAAACATGGATGAACCCCAGAAACAGTTTGTTTGCTCTTGCCAGTTAAGCACTGGAAGCACAGCAGCCGAGAGAGGCACAGTGGTACCTGCAGCCCCAATGGGGACTGGCACTGATTTAAGCAGGGCATTTGTTCTGGCTTGCACAGCCAGGGCTCAGAGTTTGAACTTTTATGATCACAATAATCAGGTTGCCTTGCCTGGACCCTGATTAGTGCATAGCCTGGCAAAATGTATTGCACACACTGATCCCTGCTTGTGCTTTTGTTTGACAGAGGCCAAAAGTAGTTGTAGCCAGCTGCAGGCGGGCAGTAGCCATGTGCCTCATTTTCCACGCTGTGGGCACCCCTGGGGTGCAGGGGGTGCCCTGAAGGAGCTTTGGTCCGGAGGGCTCTCCCCTGGCAGCACTGAAATAGGCGCCGGGGGAAGCTGCCTGCGGCTGGCTAATTAACTATTGCAGTGTATTCCAAATAAGCGCGTAGTGATGGAGTTAGATGGCAGCTCTGCTGGCGCGGGGCTCTGCCCGTGTCCGGAACGGGATCCCATCGTTTTTTGTGCCTTTCCACCCGGAGCTCCCCGAGGCAGGCGGGCAGGGCCGGCCTGGGGCTCCGTCCGGGAGTGCTACAGGGTGTGGGGCACTGTGTCCCGGCCGTGTGCGGCACCGAGCAAGCTCTCTGGGCTGGGGCTGCGCTCCGCAGCCCGCTGTCACTCGCCGCTCCCCGAGCTCCGCCGGGGAGCGACTCGGCCGCTGGCGCTCCTCCTCCCCGCAGCTGTGCCGTGAGGGGCGGAGGATGAGGAGGGCGAGGAGGATGCCCCGTGCCCGCCGCGGCAGCCGGGCTGGCGGCGGCGCCTCCCCCGAGCGGCGGCCCCCGCCCCCCCCCGCCTCAGCGCTTTAAATGCCTCGGCCGCGGCGGCAACAAAGGCGGGCGGCGGCTGTGAGTGAGGGGCCGGCTGAGGGTCGGCGAGGCCGGGCCGGCGGTGAGTAGCTGACGGTCGGTAGCGAGCGAGCGAGGGGCAGCGGGTCCGCGCTGGCGGTGAATGAGCCACGAAGGGTGGGCGAGGGCTGAGGGGCCGCGGGGGTCGCAGGTGCCGCGGGAGGACGGGAAGGGCCGTGCCGTGCCCCGCCGTGCCTTGCCGTGCCCCGCCCGGCCCGGTCTCGCCTCCCTCGGGACTCTCCGGCCCCGGCTGCGAGTGAGCTCCGGTGGGCAGCGTGGGGCGGATGAGCGCCAGCTCCGCTGCGCCGTAACTTTTGTTAATTCTTATTGTTTATGTTTATAATCTCATCAGTATGAATTTCTAAGAGCGGCAGATGTGTATGGCGGCGGCTGCCCGGGCTGCCTGTCCCCTGCTCCTACTGCTGTCCCCGCTCGCCGGGGCTTTGGCAGCGCTAAAGTCCGTGTGGCTGCGGAGCCCGCCCGGCGGCGGCACCGAGGGGGAGAGGATGGGCGGGGGATGAGGCAGACCCCGGCCCCTGCTTGCCTCCGGTTTGTGCTCGCCCTCGCCTGAATTTGACAGATCCCTGCTCGCCTGGGTCAGCCCGCAGGGACCCGCGAGTCGCAGCAAGGGATTTACTCTGTGAGTAATTTTAGAAGTAGCTGCATTCGTCTCTACTAGCGCACGGCAGGTCAGGCTGCAGAGAGAATAAATAATGTGTAGCGTGGTTTTTGTGCCGCCGTGTACTAGTCTTTCAGGGCAAATCTCTGTTGCTGCATTTATGAGCCTCCGGTTAATCACGGCAGTGGACGGGGAGCAGGGTCTGAAGGAGTGGGAATTGCTGCTGTTTTATGTTGTTTCCATATCTGCTTGCTGCAACTGGATCTAATCACTGACAGTGTCAAAACAGAAATATCTGCAAGGGGAAAGGTGCCGTGGCAGAGCAGCTGGATGTAGCAGGAGATTTTCTTGGCTGTGAGGGAGTGAGAAACCAGAGCTGCCTGTTAATGTGTGAGGAATGAGTCTAACTCTCTCTGCGTGACTCTTCCTTTAGTGGCACACTCACAGGACTACACTTACCTAAAGACTGGTAGCTAACCTGGAATACTTTTTCTGAGCTGGGATAACTTTAAATAGATGGGAGTACTGTGCTGCAAGGCTGCATCATCCTCCTGCTGTCAGGGGAGTTAGTGGAAGGAGACCCCAGCAGAATGGGGTAAGTGTACATAAGGTGTGTTACTGAGGGGGAAGGGGACAGCTTTCTGTCCTCAGATTTTCCTGCAAAAATTGACTATTGTACTGACCTTGGTTGTGCATGAAAGTTCTCCTCAACTCCTGGTGTCGAGGACAAAATACCAGCACTCATCTCTTGTGTTTCATCACAGTGCCTTGGGTCACTGTGTCAGGGAAGGTTTAGATGGAATTTCAAATGCCTGAGGAGCTCATATAGATATGAGTGATGCTAAACCTTCCCCAGGAGGATGAATATTAGCAGGAAAAATTTTCCCCAAAAGGCCCCTGGGGCAGAGGCCAAGAGTTTCTAATGAGGCAGACTTTTCCTGTTAGCTGCAGTTCTTGATGTGGGAGGGTGAGGGCCTGGGGGCTTGGAGTGAGGTGATGTGGGGATCTCAGAGGGCAGGCAGCCCATCACCACATCTGCTCTGCTCTGGGCAGCCCACCTGGGCATAAAGCACTGCTCTGGAGGTGATGTAGCTGCTGAGTTGAGGCAAATCATCTGTTTTCTCCTGGCTCAGCAAATAAATTTGTTTGGTTTGGTGATAGTGCTGTCGGGATGAGCAGCTCTGTAGGGCCAAGGTGTGTGCTCTGTTCATGTTGGGGACAGGACAGACGTGCAAGGCTGCAGCTTGGCTCCAGATACATCTATCCATAGCTTCTCTTCTCTCATTTAATGGTTGCTTCTCTTAGGTAAGCAAAATACAGTGGAAGGAGCTGTGTTTTGTGGGTTTAGTGGGAACGTTGTGGGGTCCTCTGCTGAAATGTGTGCCTCTGGCAAAAGTGGTGTGTGGCCTGAAAATAGAGATGGGCACATTAGTGAGCTGCCACATTATCACTGGAGCTGCAGTGCTCAGATGGGCGTGTATGTGTCTCCTGCTGGCAGCAAATGTGAGGGTAGGTTTGAGAAAAGAGAAATATCTGATCACATCCACTGAATTCCTAGACGCTAGAATATTTTTTGATGTGGCTTTTGAGCAGGCTGCCCACTCTGGTGGCTGCTGTTTTTGTGCTCTGTAACTTGGTTAAAAACCAAAAAGTGGGAATGCAGGTGCATCCATGTTCACAGAGACATAGTTTTCTAGGGACAAAATAGGTGAGTACTTAAACCTTGTTTTGCAGTGACTACTGGTGGAGTCCTCTCCAACACAAGCTGGGAATACACGAGAGGAATTAGAGGTGCCAGTATGAGGTGGGCAGTGGTCTAAGGAAGGGCAGAGCAGATGCAGCCAGTAATGTTCTGTATCTGAAGTGTCCTTGAGACAGTGGTGCAAGAGAAGCTGCTTCAGGAGTAGATCACTGTGCACTCAGAGGTTTATGTCCCTGTGGCTCTGTCGGAGGGCAGGTGGGCACTGAAGGGCAGCCCTGTGCAGAGGGGTGTGTCCCACACCCACACAGAAACAGCCACAGCACCTGGGCAGCACAGTCTCACCCAGCTCCTGTCCTGCTCCGGGCTGGAGGAGCCAGGGGAGGGCAATGGGTCAGGTTGTGCTGCCCTTTGCTCTTAGGCTGACTGATGGGGAGGAGATGATTGAGCTCAAGTTCTTTGACTGCCAGTGCTTCTCTTCACTCCCTTTCCCTGTTGCATTGGCAGTTTTTGGAAGGCCAGAAATGATGCTGCAGTTGTGATCCTCGTCCCTTTCCACAGGAGAGATGCAGTGGAATGCACGCCACCAGTGAAAATGTCATTTTCCTGTTCTCTACTCAACATTCATAAAGATCACTGTAAAAGGTCTGACAGAAATGTTTTGATCATCTTTTACAAAGTATCCAGACCTTTTTCATAGCATTCAGATTTTGGAAGAGTGATGTAAATCACAATTCTGCACAGGATTAGCAATCAGAGAGCATTGTTAATCAGTCTGATACTTTGTCTTAGCCATAGCCCTTCTTAGAACGCTGACCTACATATTACAGCTTTCACTGCTTCACCAAGGACAGGCTTTGATTCTGAGTGTAAAGTGGCCCAGCAGCAGGACATGTTTGTGTTTGAAGAACATTCCTGGTGGCTTCAGATGTGCTTGAAGTCTGTGCTGCTTGACTGGGTAACTTGTCAATGAAGTGTGAAATACGAGTGGTTCCTTTGAATGTTCTTTTAATTATAATTGTGCTGATGAAAAAGCTAGAAGATGAAATGAGATGCTTTCTGTATAAAGTGCTCTTAGATGTCGAGCCAGCAGGGATCGTTGTTACCAGATCCTCTAATCACTTGTGTGGTGAAAAACCTTGGAAAAACTTACATGTTTGAGCCACTTGCTTGTAGGTAAAAATGAAGGTTTATTGCCTTTCTGAATGTGTGCTGCAGCTCAGCCTTTGGTGAGCTGTGAACCCAAAGCTTCTGTAAAATCCCTCCCTGTGGGTCACTGATGGCACTGAATGTGAAAGCACATCTGCTTGTTCCAGTTGCAGATGAGTTTCCCTGCTGATTCCCAGAGCAAGGAGGTGAAGGATGATAAACAGGAGAGTCCAGAACCCTGTCTGCACAGCAGTGACTTGGCTGATTTAAGGCAGCACTTAAGCTCATTTCTACCTGTCATACTGTTTCCAGCTCTGCAGCATAGATTCTCTGGTTTGAAGGGTGCTGGGAAGCAAAGGGAAGTGCACGTACTGGTGTGTGTGTGTGTGCTTGCCAGCACGTCCCGTGGCATGGCTATGGTGAAGGTCCCTCCAGTGGAGTGTGTGTACAGCAGCATGTTCACGTGCAGATCTTGGGTATGGAACATAATTTGGTTCTGTGGGTGTCCTTCTGTGAAAGCAGAACAAACGAGGTCTGCACAGTAGTTTTTTGTCTCAGCAGGTTGCAAGCAGTGCCTTTGCCTAGTTTGGGTTTGCTGGTCCCTCTGCAGCATTTGAAAGCTGCGTGGAGTGCTTGGATTGGTGTGTCTCTGAAATTAAGAGCTCTGCCACCAAGTCATCTGATGGTTTGCAATGTTTGCTTGTGGTGTGTCACTCATAAGTTCCCACAACATCCATTCTCAAACAGAGGTTGATGTAGAAAGCTGCAGCACAGCATCTTGCAGTTTCTTTTTCTATAAATAGCTAATATAAAAAGGTCTGTTTGTGAGATTAGCAACACTGCACATATCTCACCTTCTAACAACAGGATGCTGAAGTACAGGGAGGTCACTGCTTTTCTACCTTGGCTCCTGTGCCCCAGACTCCTTTCCCTGGGAATGGTTTGTCTGTACAGGCAGAAGGGAGCTCTGTGCCAGACTGCACTAACATTTCTCTGTGCTCCTGATGTGTGTTAGCTCGGGGAACTGGCAGCTACTGAAAATGAGCTGAGCAAAGCTGCTCCTGGTACCTCAGTGCTGCTGGGGAAGTGGAGAACCCGAATGCACCCAGCACAGGATGTCAGTCTGTCTGGCTGTACATCCCACACCCATCCTTGGGCACTGGTGGGCATGTATGTCACAGAGCCCAGCTTGTGCCTGGGACTGGGGGAAACTGGAAACAAGCTAATGCTCCCTTCTTAAATATTGCATCCATTCTGCTTGCAGTGGCTGCAGCAGCTTGGATTTTCAGCTGTAACGTTTTGCAGAAAAATAAAAGTTGTTGACTGCAGTGATTAATTCTTTAATATGCATTGCAGCTTGTCCTTTGTGTCTTTGTGGTGCAGCATTTGCTGATGAGGAAATCAGAGGGGTTCCAATCTACCTGACTGTGTTCACTGGATTTTCTGCAAATACCCTGTGTGTGCCAGCAGAGTCCCAAGTGTGTGTGGAGAGTGTGATGACCCTCACTGGGATGGAATGGCAATAGAAAATGCCACGGCAGTTGTGCAGAAATGACAGCTTTCTAAAATGGATCTCCTGGGGACTAAAAGACATCTGTGGTCCTGGTTCCCCCCTGCTAATCTCAAGGACTTGATTTTACCTTGAAATAACATTTAATGTACAACATCAGAGTAATGACTTCTTTGTTCTAAATTTGTTTGTAAGGCGGAATCCTTAGGAAAGGCTGCAAGCAGAGCTCTGTTGCCCAAGCTGCTCTCTGCTGAAGGCACAGAGCATCCCAAAAGCAATTAGTTTATATCTTGAATTAATAAATTAGTAATAAACTTCTCAGAGAAGATGTCTTCATGCTGGGAGCTACATTGCCTAGCAAGACTGAAAATTTGAATGTGATCCTTTGTTAGCTAAGTTGATTTAATGTTTATTTATTTGGTTGGTGTTTGATTTTTATCTCCTTCCCTCACAGTTTAGTTCTTACTAAATTCAAGATTTTACTTTGGTCCAGGGATGGAGGGATGATCACTGTGTTGATTTTTGGTTGTCCCTGTGACCTGGTTGTGGTCCTGCCGTTCTTTGTGCTTGCAAGGGGTCTTAAAGAAATTAGAAACTTAGATGTACAATATTGTAATCGTTGGGCTAAAATCTCCCTGTTGGTCTCACGAGACCCCCACCTGGAGGGCTGCACCTACCCAGTCTGGAGTCCCCAGCACAGGAAGGACACTGCCCTCTTTGAGCAAGTCCTGAAGAGGCCACCAGGATTATTAGAGGGATGAAGCACCTCTCCTGTGAGGAAAGGCTGAGAGAATTGGGATTGTTCAGCCTGGAGAAGGGAGGGTGTCAGGGTGACTTCACTTTGGCCTTCCAGTGCCTGAAGGGAGCCTACAGGAAAGGTGGAGAGGGACAGGACAGGGAGAAAAGGCTTCAAACTGACAGAGATTAAGTTTAGATTAAATATTAGGAAAAATTCTTCCCTACCAAGGTGGTGAGGCCTTGGAATGGGGAAGCTGTGGATGTCCCATCCAGGGAAGTGTCCTAGGCCAGGCATGGATGGGGCTTGGAGCAGCCTGGAATAGTGGAAGGTGTCCTGCCCATGGCAGGGGGTTGAAACAAGATGATCTTTAAGGTCTCTTCCAAGCCAAAACCTTTTAGGATGATTCTATGATACTTGGGGTTTTTTTGGGTTGCTTACATTTTTATATGAATTTATATTTGTACTTCTCCAGCTCTTACTTCTACTTCTCCAGCAAAGCTTCAGTGTAAATAATTGTCAGGGAGTTTGGCACTTTGTAAGTGGTGTCCATTAGCAGAAATGTAGAAAAGATGGAAAAGTTGTGTTCTGGCACCTCTGGGCTGGTATTTCACAGGCAAGTCTGATGAATACTTTATATATTTAGTGAGAGTCTGGAAGGTGCTGGAATGATTTTGCTCTCATTCAAACGATGTCTGTGAATATGAAGCTTGTTTCTTATTAACAGCTGCTCTTGCAATCTTAAAATCCACTTTTCACAAATGCTTATGTCTGTGAGAGTGTTGCTTTCTTGGGAAAATCATTAAAGAGTGACTTCTTGTGTCTTAACAAAATCCTTCCTGAGCTTGATAACATTTATTTAGTGAGGTCTGTAGCTGCCTAGGGAGCTGCCATGCACCTTTCTGAACAGAACCCATTGTGGAGGGAAACCTCCTCCCCAGTAAGGGTTATGGTTTGACTCCAGTGAGTGCTGCAGGGACAGGTTTCAGTTGGACAGGGATGGCATTCAGGGTAAGGAATTGGGAACAGAGATGAAATAGTCCCAAGGATGTGTTTTAGTATTGGAGGCAGGGGGATTCCCAAAGGCAAAAATGGAATTGGTAGAAAGAAGCGTTGCTTGTGCCTGTGACATGAAAAGGTATTTTTAGAGGTATGGGAGTCCCCAGTTGGAGAGGAAGGAAGAGCAATGGCTGGAATGCCTTGTGTGGTGGGTCAGTCAGACTCTCTGCTAATGGGACAAAGTGAGGGATCGCTGGCATTTTTAGGTTCCTCAGATTTAATTTAATGCTGGTTTGAAGAATAGCTCTTGAATCCTGCAGACTGAGCTGTGGATTGAATAGTATGAAAAGGTGATGGAGCCTTGGAGTTGGGCACTGGTTCCATGTGCTGTGTGCATGGAGCACTGCCAGGCTGCCTGCTTTACCAGAGTCTGAACAGAGCAGAAAGCTGGGGAACTGCCTGGATGCAATGTCATTTTCTGTAGATTTATCTGCTGATTTTCAGAGCAGTTATTACTTGTGTCTTCTGTTTTATTCTTTTATAACATAGTGTGGGTGTGGAGTGGCAATTATTTTAGGTTCCGCGGATGTGGCTCAGCAATTTCAAATACGGTTAGAAATGCGTTTTTAAAAATTGAGGTGGACCCCCTTAAAGTCTGCACCTGGGGTAACAGACAAATTAATTTTTAAGTGTGATATAGCTCCCCTCTCCCTTTCCACTCTCAATTTTGGAAACTTCTTACCACTTTGTGAATCACTTTGCAAAACACCTATCTCTTTCAGACGAACTACATGTTCTAAGGTTAAGAAGTTTGCCTAGTTATTAGAGGAGTGCATTTGGGTAACTGTTTATTAAATATTCATGGATGAATTGCTTAATTAGGCAGGTAATCATATGCTTGCCATCTAAGGAGAAAAAAAACTTGAAAAGGTTAATTAAGGAATGGTTAGAAAATTTGATGTCAGAAATGGTGTTAAGTTTCAGCCTGGACCCTCTTAATTAAAATTAGATAAGTTCATGCAGGAAGTGAATGGAAATGAAGGAAATTTAAGCTTACCATGGCTACAGATGTGGGAGTGTACCAAGGTCACTAATGAATATTAACTCATACTTTTAAAATTAATTTCTGGCATTAATTTGTCTTGATTTTTCCCATCTGTCTTCACGCAGACAACACTCTGGAAGCCTCACTCATCTGAGGTATTGCAGAAATGCCTTTTTTTCCCCCTCTGCTATTCCTTTGCAAGCTCTGAGCTGAGATTTTATGCTGGGTGAGGACGGCAAATCAAACCGTGCAGGTGATGCTTAATTGTGCACCTGAACATTGTCTTGCTGCTGCCAGCGCTTCATACCTGTGAGGTGTTCTCAGGCGTGAAGGTCGTGTCCTGCCACGCGTGGGGTGAGAATCAAGGGCAGAAACACCCTGCCTCAGAGGGGCGGCTGCCTCCGAGGCTCGGTCGCCGCGGCTCGTCCTGGCTCAGCCCTGCACGGCCGAGCCCGCCTCATCACCGCGGCCCAGAGCTGATGGGGGCTGAGCTCACGGGGCCAGTCGCTGCTGTCAGAAGATCTCCAGTCTTCCTTCCCGCATTCTGTGCACGTGGATTTCCCAGGGTTTCTGTGGCTCCCTAATGTGGAGGAAGACAAACATGGGGTGTGGTTTAACGCTACTCAGGGCTCCCAGTAAGGGGGGCAGCAGCTGTGAGCTGGTTGCCAGCCCCCCCCCCCGCTCCCTTGAGTGCTTGTGCTGTTCTTGGCCAGCTGGTGCAGGCTGCAGGATGGTGGTGATGACTTTTGGAGAGTGTGGGCCACCGTGGCTGCTTTAAGCTCACCTGCCAGGGTTTCAGTAACTACAGGCTGTGTTTGTGACTTGCTTTTTTCCATCACTTTTCTGAGGTGAAAAACTCAGGGTGGGTGAGAAGGTGATCGTACTCTGCTTCTCCTCATCTGAGATTGCCCCACAGGCATGTTTAATGCTTTGTCTTCAGCCTTGAAGTTGTTTTAGAGCATTTCCTTTGGCCAAATACCTAGCCAGCCATATGCTCCAAGAAACCTCCTCCTTCCAGTACTGCTTCTTGTAGCCCCTTTCAGCTCCTGCCAGATTCCTAAGCAGCTCCTGGACAGCTTTTGGTCTCTCTGGTGCTTGAGCATTTCTAGCCCTCCCACATCCTTGGCTTTCTTTCTCTTAGGTTTCATGAAAACAAACTCCTGGGGGAAAAAAATTCAAAACCAAAAATACCACCATGAAAACCCCTACCCACTCGCCAAATGTCCAAATACATTCTGCCTCTTTTTTCTGTAGTTGCACTTACTATTTTTCACAGAACTGAATTTAGCTGTTGGTGTTATCAGTAGTTCTAATGAAATTTTTTTATACCAGTTACCAGGAGACTATTAGCTGTGTGTTTGTGTCAAAAAGTAGGTGTAATGGTTCAGAGCAGATGAGCTGCAAAACTACCCCCTTAAAAAGGGAGAAGCTAATTTGGTGTTGCTCATTGGAGAAAGAGATTCTTTATCTCTGATTTGGGGAGGAAGATCAAGGAAGTTCAGTTCATCTTGAGCAAGATGGATTTGAAATGGAAATATTGGTCTTTGCAGTACCTGGGGAAAGCAGTGAGAAGGTTGGCAGTTGGGGGAAAAGCATCCTGCGGGAGGATTGCTGGGATGAGGCTGTTGGGTGAGAGGTTGGGTCAGCCACACCTTGCACAGGTCATCTTTCTCCATGGCCACAGCATAGCTCCTGCTTGATCTGTGCCTCTGGGGATTGGCTGTGTCACTTGTTGCTGCATCATATCCAGGATGTGTGTGGGAGACAAAGTCCTGCTTCAGCTTGCCTTGCAACAGGTGAGTTTCTCTGTTCCTGGGAAGGAAGTCCAATAGCGGGGGATTTCCTCTCTAGGGTATTCAGGTAATGTCCTGATAGCTGGGTCTCTGTTTCCCCAGGCCTGTGGCCAGCCTAGCAATCAGTAACTGGATTTTCAATTCCTACCCCTGTTGTGGGTAGCAGAGGTTGAGGTCTGGCAGCAGTGATCACATCAATCTCAGATCCCTGACTAAGGCACTTCCCGAGTGCCCTTGCTGTTCTCTGTGCTCTTGGTTCCCGAGCCTCTCTTCTGCAGAAGGGATGGGTTTGGGTTTCTTGTTCTTTTGTGGTGCTGCTGAAGCTACAGTATTTGCACAGAGCCAGTTCCTCTGAGATGATGATCATTCTTCTGTTTAAGCACAAGCTGGCAGTTTACAGGATTAATTGCCAGTGGTCTGCAGTAGCCCTGGACTTGAATTTGCTTTAATAAGAGAGAATAGATCTTTTATTAAAGTGGAAGGACTTCTGTATTTTCTCTGGAAGTACAGAAGGGGTTGCAAAGCTAGGCTCTCAGAAGGCAGGACAGCTTTTAAGTTATGCAGCCCAAATCTGACCTCTGTGTGCGCTGCACATTCTGATTGTGTGGTTCTGCAGCTGCAGCTTGTCTTGATGCTGCCTTGCTCATTGTTCGTCATCGATCTGTATTTGTGGTTGTTTGGTGGGGTTCTCGTTTTCCTTTTTGCAGCTCTGAGGTTGTGCTTTACTTGCATCCTTCGGCCCTGCCCCAAGGACAGAAACACAAGTTGTCCAATAGGCTTCTCTGTGGGTCTGCTCATAAATGTCTGAGCAGCTGCAGTTCATGGTGTGTTTGTGGGAAAGCAGCTCTGTATAAATGGGGAGCTGAGGCACACACAGGGTACTCAGCCAATTCTGGGTGCTATTCTGGAAAGCTGACAGGAATTCTCTCCTGTTAATTTCTGATGTCTGTGGAATGGAGTTCTGTGGCTGAGAGCTCAGCCCGTGTACAGACCTCATCATAGGTCTGTCCTTCTGCTAGGGTCTGGCAACAAGGGATATGAGAAGTTTATTTTAACATTTGTTTGATTTCATAGCAGCTGTAAAAGAAGCAAGGTAGGAATCACTTTTTTGTCAGCTTTCTGAGACTTCATCTGGGTTTTGTGCTTTATTTATTACGCCTTAAAAAGAAAAAAATCTGCTGGAAAGAAACCCACCCAGATAGAACCTTAATTCAGCGCTGTCATTTAGTGAGCACTTCTGCTGTGTAAAAGGAATATGCTGTGACAAAATGAGGGGCAGGATTAGGTCTTTTTTGGTGTGTTTTATGGATAGAGGAGGGGGCTGGGCTGTCTACCACACAGGCTCATCCTGCTTGAATCATCACCAGGCAGTGCTAATGGAGCATTGTCCTCCCTGTGGAGCCTCGGTGGGGAGGGTAGGCTGTGCAGATGGGATTTGTTGGCTCGTTGACACCAGTGACCGGGGGAACCGTGGGTTCTGCCAGTGACCCAAGAGCAGGTATTTGCTCCAGTCATTGCTTCTCTACAGGCTTGTTCCCAGCCTGCCTTCCAGTCCTTGCCTTAGTGGTCTTCATGGACCTGGTCCTGGTCTGAAGCTCCTCAGCATCTCATTCCACTTCTAGTCTGTGGTGTGGTCTGGGTTTCACATCCTGGTCCCCTGTGTTTGGTAGACCTGCTCCATGCTGGCTTCTTTATTCCTCACATCTTCTAATCTGGCTGATGTGACCAGAGGGTACTGGTGTCCCTGCCAGTGGTGGCATTGTTTGTGTCCCTGCACCCCAGCCAGTGTCTGTGCCCTCCCAGCCCTGCTGGCCCCCATCTGTGCCTCTCTGCTGTGGGGCCTGGGGCATTCCTGGCTGGTGCTCTGCTCTGCAGAGGCTTTAATGATTTTCTATTTAACTGTGATTAACCTGACAGGCAGGGCTTTGCTTATTGCATTCTGGAAGCATTGTGGTGGCAAGGTTTCTAACTTTGGGATGAATCAGCATTAACAATTAAGCAATGAACAAATACCATTTTTTTTTACACGGCGACAGACAGCAGGATGTTTTCCTCTGCCAAATCATTCATCAGGCTATTGGTTGTGCTGTAGCTGGTAAGGTGGGAAGGAGAAATAATTCCTCACTCATAAAAAAGGTAAGTCATAATTCTTCATCATCTGCCAGTGGGAGGGATGCTGAATGACAGAGGGGGCTGTTGTGTCCTCCTCCTGGTCCCACAGTCTGGTGATTACTGGCTGTTAGTGCACAGATCTGTCACACTGGAGACTGGGTGTTACTAGAGTGTATTAAATCCCTTCAGGCAGACAAACTCACCTGGTCTGGTAATTAATTTACAGCACTCTCCAGGATCTCTCTGTATAGATCCTCTTAGGGGAGAAGAATAATTCATGATAAATTAATGAAAACTTTTATAATGTTCAGAATTAGGGGATCATTTTTGGCCCCTACATAACCTTGTCATCTTTGAAGCTATTGTCTCTTCTAGTATTTTTCTGCTTGTATTCCTGGTGGGGAAGCTTGCCATGTAGAAATGTTGTGTTGATGAATTCCTCATACTCTGGTTTGACCAGAAGGAAAGGAGGCCTGCTTGCTCTCGTGCTCTCAGCTCTCAGAACAAGTGCTGAGAACTCAAGCTCTGTCAAGGGACACTGCCCACCCTGCAGCTGGTGGCTCTCAGCACCCAGCGTAGGCTATGTGCACATCTGGAAGGTGCCTGGGCTGTCAGAGGTGCTCCTGAGCAGGCTCCTGCTGCCGTGCTTTGCTGAGGGGCACACGTCCCCTTGATCCTTTTGCCTCCCGTTTTGCCCCATTAGCAGGAAGGAGTGGGTGGATGGCTGGGAAGCTCTCATGGCCCCAGCCTGGCTGCTGTGCATCCTCATACAGCTCTGTGACTGCCCGGGCTCTGCCACAGCAGAAGTTCCACTGCCTCTGGTGGCACCTCTGGACTCACTTTCCAGGCATGTATAAAGGCAGACTTCAGCAGGGAGCAGGTAGCTGGAGTGGATTGTTGTATGTTTCTAAAACTGCTGCCCCTGAAGAAGTGTTGCCTGGCTGGACAAACAGTGTGCTGGCCTTGTTCAGTTGTCTGTGCTTCTCTGCCTCCCTTTTATCTCCTGTTTGCATCATTTTTCTCACTTAAATGCACCCTTTCTGCAGGCCACAAAGGCTGGTGTGAACACAGCCTGCAGCAAGGGGATCCTGCTGATCTTGCAGGCTGGGGACTTCCTAGCCTGGCATGTGAACCTGCTGGGGCTCTGGCTCACCATTACTCATGCATTCTTCCTGGACTGCCTTACAGCTGTCCTGGGGGTCTGCCTGTGCAGATTTCCTCACTCGCTGTGATGGCTGACCTCTCACTCAGCGAGGTGCTTCTCAAAGATGCAGCTATGCCGAGGTACCACTGCGGGCTGGCAGTCTCCAGGGATGTTACTTTTCAGTCCAGCAGGTAGCTGTTGCTGTTTTCCTTTTGACCTAACCCTCAAGCATCATTCTAGTTTTACTCTCCCATAACTGGCAGGAAGCTTCACTAGCCTGTGCTGGTGGGTAGGGCATTGTGTGCCAATGTCGCTTTGCATGGGCAGCACCCCTCTTTTTAATATCTTCCTCTACCTCTCTTTTTCCCCGTCTTCCTCCTTTTCTTCAACACACAAAATGTATAAAGCCTAAGCTTACCATTTTCCCACTGCTTTGGCTCCCCTGCTGTGGTGTGCTGCTGTGGGTTAGGGTCCCTTGGATGGTTCCAGCTGGCAGTAATTTGGGATATGGACATACTGGGACCTGTTACAGAGCTGTGAGTGCTTGGGCTCTTTAGTGAGAGCAGAAAGCTGAGCTGCTGGACTCGAGGTGGAGCATATGCCAGGCCATGCACATACACTGGAAACTTGCCCAGGGCAGGATAATTATGGGAGGCAGTGTTTTCTCAAGCAGACCGTGTGCTCTTGCTTGCTAAACAGTCTTGTGATTAATATCTTATTTAAGAGGATTTTAGGACATGTGCTGCAGTTACACTGAGTTTCTTTTACAAGTAGGGGAGAGGTTAGAAATATAAACTCTGTGAAGGCTCCTTTGTGTTTCCAGCAAGGGTCACAGGTAATGGCAGTGCATCACAGCTCTGTGTCAGAGTAGGCAATGGGTTTTGCTATGGATGGTTCAATGGGAGAGGGATCCTTGAAGGGCTTTGCACGTGTTTTTGTACAGGCTGCATTCTTAAGGTCTTAGGGACCCATAGCTCTGGCACTAAGGGCGAGCTCTTCTGCTCTGGTGTCAGCATTACCAGCTAGCCCTGGCTCCTGGCTTTAAACTCTGGTGAGTTCTGCAGCCAGCAGGTGTTCACAGCAGATTGTGCCTTCAAAGCAAGGCTCTGTGTGGTGTTTTACTCAAGTAACGTTTCAAGGTGTCAGCAGCTTGATTGTTGGCTTTATCCAGGATGCATGGTGGGGACACAGCACTATGTGCATATGCTCTGGGTGTTTCTGTGCTACTGCTGATTTGCTGTGTGTTCTTGGCTGGTGGTTGTAGTCTCCTGTCCAGTGGTTTCTGGTCAGTCTGATGTGGCTGTCTAACATCTTCACCCTAATTTCTTTCCTAGGCTAGAGAACTCAGTTAAAAGGGACATGGGAGCATGAAGAATTGCACGGAGAGTACGGATGTGCTGCCTGTGGTGGCGTCTCCTACAGCTCTTACCTGACAATCTGCTGCTGCCTGGAAGGGATTGACAGGAACCTCTGTGGACAGCAAAGGAACCTGGAGATGAAGGTGATGACCATGACTCTTCCTCTTTTTTTTCTTCCCTGCCCTTTTTCACTTCCACATGTTTGCAGCAAGAGCAGGGCTGCTGTCAGCATGACAAGGCCGCATACATTGAGGCACTGCTGTTTGCACTGAGGCTGTCTCGTGTTACATGCAGAGTTGGAGGATAGTAAAACAGAGAAGGTTCCCTGACACTCCCTTAGCAACTATTCTATAATTCTCTTTTAAAGCAAAATAAAACATGTATTCTGTGTTTTGTGGGAGCCCTTGTAGAAGCTGATATGTATTGGTTGGGTGCCAGAGATAAGAGTCTGATACCCAGTGTTTATTCTGACTCTCATAAAATGACAATGAGATGTGTACTGAGGCTCATTTTGATAATGCTTTCTATAGAAACCGTTTGGGGGCTTTGCCTTTGGCTGTAGGTTAGAGTAATTAGCTGCCTACTTGCACAGCTGACCTCTGCTGATCATGCCTGAAGTGCTTCTGTTGGTGGTGCCACTACTCTTCCTATCGCTTCCCCCTGGCATCCTGCCCCTTATCACAGCACTGCAAACCTTTGGCTGTTGCCCTCAAGGATGGCGAGCATCATGTGAGCCCTTGAGTGACTGTTGCTGATACTGGGACCACCCTTTTCTCTTGTGCATGGAAAGCTAACTTGCTAGGAAGCACTTTAAGAGTCAACTGCAAGTGTAAGTATTTGGTTTATGCCTCTTATGCGTGAAGGAGGTTTGGGAGGACCTCATTGTGTAGCTGCTTCTCTAAATATTTAACTTGCTGGCATCGAGAGTGGCAGCTCTTGCTCCTTACTTCCTCTTCTGCTGGAAACATGCTAATGTCCTCTCTTCCATTTAAAACCTGATCTTTAATATGGAAAATGCACCACCCTTTCTTACTTTCTGGCTGAGCAACACTTCTCCCTCCCAGTGTTGTGTTACCTTTAGCATTGCAAACTGTAACACTTGGGCAAGGGTGGTGGAGTTCCAGCAGCCTCCTTGCCTAGGGCCTGCTGGATTTCTAACCCCAAAGAGAGCAGAGAGTATACAAAATCCACACAGAGTCAAGACAGAGCAGTATGGAGCCTGGGGAACATTGGCAGGAGTGGGAATGCCCTGCTGGAGGTAGGTGAGTGGAAAAGAAAAAGCACAGCCCATTGTCTTGAGCATCTCTGGCAGCTGCCCTTTTTATGGGGAAAGAAGAAAACTAAGCTGGAGACAGCTTGATTTCTGGTTAGGTGGGATTGGGGTGGAGAATAAAGGATTGAAGAAGGAGATCAGCCAATCCTCTGCTGCCAAACTTCTTGTTTTGGTTGTACAGAAAGAAAGAGGTTTTTTCCTTCTGGTTTTTCTTCCTTGTTCCTCAGTGGAAGTTCTCTGCTCGCTGGACAAAGATGTGACTTGGGTTGTGATGCTGGGTGAGCTGGTGAGGTGGCTGGATCCCGTGTGGAATGGGAGCCACCCTCTCTGAGGAGGGCACACGCAGCGCATGTGCAGGGCACGGGTAGGCAGCAGGACTGGGACTGCTGACCTTGACTGGGTGCCTGCCTTTGGGACAGCTGAAACCCAAGGCCAAGCTGACCTTTTGAGCTCAGACACACTTTTGTGGGGAGATACTCCTTCTCTTAATGAGCATTGGTAGCACGGAAGAGTCACCTTCTGTTTGTGCCAGAACAAAATCTTGGGCCGCCTTTGAATTCCCCTCAGAAGACTTCCTTGTCAAACAGTCAAACCCAGCCCTCTGTTACTGAGTCTGGTTTCAGGCTAGGCAGGCCTGGTTGGGTCTGGCTTGGAAGATGGCAAGGTTGCTGGAGGAGATGGAGACTTGAAAACCAGAAAAGTGATATATTTGGTCTGTAATATCTCTATCTCTGCACACCCTCTTCTCAGCAGTTACACTGTTTTATATGTTAATATCTGAAGTGGAAAAGGGACTTTTCCCTGAAATAGGGAAGTAAAACCAAAAATAGGCACTCTTCATGCTCCAGTGCTCCCTGCGGCTGTGGGGGAGGCTCTGACCCCCCCCTGCTTTAGAAAGGGGAGAGCCTGCCTGTTGGAGCAGAGGATTTGTGTTGGACACAGGCAGAGGAGAGGATAGGGATGTGCTTCAGTGTGTTGTGTCCAGGTTTAGGAGTGGTTTTCCAAGGTGGATGTCCAGGCAAAGCCTTTGAGCAGATACTGAAATAGTTTCCCTTCAGGGTAATGGGATGATGCACATGGAGTGGTATAGTATAAGATTACCAGTGCAGTTAATTCTGCTTGTGCTGAAGTGCAGTGTGAACCCATCTGCTTGTTGGGGCTGCAGTTTGTGTGTGCTTTCGAGAGAGTCCTACCAGTGCTGTCAGCTCTGTCAGGAGCTGGCTGTTGATGCATTTGGCTCTGTGACCTCTCTCCGTCCTGGTGGCCACTCGGTTTCTGTGTACTCACCTCTCTGAGGTCTGTGCTGTGGCATTGCAGAAACTGCTTTGCACTTGAAGCATTTTGTGGGACTTGTGCACAAGCTCTGAAGTGCCTGGCTGAGCAGGGCTCTGTGAGTCCAGAACAGGCACTGTGTGCAGTGGATCTGGGAGAGATGGGGAAAGCCGACCAAAACTGAAGGGAAGGACTTCCAAGAAGGAGGGCTAGTGGAGGGTGGAAGGAGTGCTGGTGGTAGGATCTCGCCCAGGCAGGAAGGCAGCTTCCTGCTCCTGCACTGTGAGGGAAAGCCACAGAAATTAGGGCATCCCCTTGTGCTGTGTGGATGCTGGAAGGGATGTGGGGGGCCTTTAGGGTAAGATTTCCCACGAGGAAGAGAGGACTCCCGCAGATACAGTAGGAGAGCACCCAGTTCCTGGTGGGTAGCACCTCCAGCCTCCCTCCTTTGCTCCACGCAGCGCTGTGCGTCCCTGGGCTCTGAACACGGACAGCTCTTGCACGAACCACCGCGGTTGGTGATGGGCGGCTCAGCACCAGCGCTGCTGCTCGGTGGGCTCGGGCAGGGCAGAGCAGAGTCCGGGGCTGCTCGGTGGGCTCGGGCAGGGCAGAGCCCGGGGTGCTGCTCGGTGGGCTCGGGCAGAGCAGTCCGGGGTGCTGCTCGGTGGGCTCGGGCAGGGCAGGGCAGAGCAGTCCGGGGTGCTGCTCGGTGGGCTCGGGCAGGGCAGAGCTCGGGGCTTTCATCTGCCCTGGCAGCATCAGCAGCAGCGCCCTGGCCACGTCCAAGGCACTGGGGGAGCCGGTGCCTCCACACGAATGTGTGGGGAATTTTTGCTCTGCTCCCCTGCTGTCATGCAAATGATTTTTCACCTCTTTGGGCCATAATCTGCTGAGATATCTGAAAGAGCTCTGATGTTCAGTCAGCTTTTAAAGACCTCCCGAAAATGGCATGGGAGGTTTGCTGCAAATTTCTGAAGCACTGGTGTTTCCCCGGTTTGAGATGCCTCCAGATAATGCTGTACAGAGATCCAGACAAGATAAAGGACCTATGAACTGGGGCAAGCTTACAATTTTTTGCCTTTGCCTTTTTTTGCCTTTCAGGAAAATACCCTTAAATTATTGTTCTAGCAGACTTCAGAAAATATTCATCAGGCTAATGCATTTTAACTAGCGATTTCTATATTTGTTACTTTGGAGTGAGGAATAAAAATTCAGAGCTAGCACCATGTGTAAGTAATTTCCCTTGACAACATACAACTCTGGTCTATGTGCATATTGGACTTAGGAAAAAAGCTTTTATTTCTGAAATGTCACTGTATTATGAATGCATTATTTCTTAACTCAAAAACAGATGAGGCTTTGTATGTAAATATATAAGTACATGTATTTGTTATGAGTCCAAGACAGAGCACATGTTTTAGTGGAACAGAACCACTTTAGCTGAATTGGCCTGATTCTTCAGAAATAATTAGAAAAAGCCCCAAACGCAAAAAACCCGAACAAAAAGACCAGTGTAATGCAAATTAAAAATCCTAAGTTAGTTTAAGATAACTTCTTTAGGCTGCTCTGCTGTTTTTCTTTGCTTTAATATTAAAGTGCTGTGGTTCTTCCTACATGAGAGGAGTTATTCTAACCAGCATACCCAGGGCTTGAGGATTCACTGCCAGTTTAGCCTCAGGGGATACTGGTATGACGGCATGAGGAGGGAAAAAACAATAAAAATTTTGTGCCTCTTATCAGGAGATATCCAAGACTTTTTTACCTTCAGATGCCTGTGCAAGCTTAAAACACAATATGGTCGTAGCCAAGTTCCCATCCTATTAATCTGGAGGGGAGTTTGTGGAGAGGAGAGTGAGGTACATTGCTGTTAAGGATCCTTTTGGCAGGAAAAGGAAGGAAAGGGAAGATGAAGGGTCAATTAAGATCAGTTCCTGTGAGACTTTGATGGCATAGTGGGCAGATTTGTTTAAATAAAATGAATGAGTAACTTTTAACCTAAAATTTGGTCTGAGCCAGATCAAAAGTCAGCCTTGTTTAATGTTCAGTGAACTTTAGGCCCAGTGCTTTTCCACTTTGAGCTTGGATTGGATGTTGAGCAGCAAGAAGAAATGGCCTTGTGTTAGATGTGTGATCACATCCTCTCCCAGTCTGGAGCACTCTGGGATGTTGTGGCACTGAGTGAGATCACTGCTGTTGGAAACACCAAGCAGCTCCTGCTCTAAAGCAGTTGGGCACTGTGTCCCCCCAGGGTGTCCTGGGAGTGACCCCACAGCTGGCAGCCACCACCAGCACATGGCACATCTTCTGGATTTCTGCAGGCTCCTTGTCAGCACAAGGGTGCATCCATTCCAGGCATGACAGATACCTGACTTCTGTGTCTGGGGAGAGTTCCTTTATCAAGGAGGAAGTCTGGTGTCTTTGTGGCTGGGTGGCCAGAAGGAGCTGTGTGTGCTTGTGAGCAAGAGTCCAGCCCTTGGCAAAAACATCCTCCTCCCATTCCTCCGTACATCATCCTTCCTCTGATATCACATCCATCCTTCCACCAAAGGACTGGCTGGTTGTAGGAGAAGATGAGGACCTTTCATTGCTCTGGGAGGCTCAGAGAGCTTTTTTAAGTCTTACAGCCTCTTTGTGAGACTGCAGAAATGTGTTGTACCAAAGGCAGTATGAGACCCAGTATTTAATAGAGGAAATAAAAAAAAAGTCTGGTGCCTCCTCTGTTGCTTTAGGGAGTAACTTTTGTTTTTGTTGGAATTATCTGTCTAGATCTCTCAAAGTCCTATGTACATGAAATGTCTTAAATACCAGAGGGCAGAAAGCTGCCTGCTTCAAGGAGTGGGGCTGTGGTCCAGATCCATGTTGGATCCATCTACTTGTCATCTGCAAGCTCTGCTGCCAGACTTGATTATGAAGTGCAGACTGTAGGAAGTGAGTGATGTGTTTGGGGGCAGGAGCTGGGTAGTGCTTTCCAGGTTTTACACCTGGTTTTCTGATGGTGAAGAAAGCAGGCTAAAAACACTGGGAGGAGGTGATAAAAGACATTAAAGGGGCCTTTATTGCCTTCTTGGCCTCTCAGAACCCCAGTAAGCTTTACATGTGTTTCAAGCATGGTGTTTGCACTGATCCATCACTGGGATGCTGTTAGGGTGTATAAGTGGGGAAGAAAAAGGGAATTCTTTGGCTCTGATGCACATGGCACCATGGAGCTCCCAGCTGGGTGGCGTGCTCTGTTTGGGAGCTTACAGCTGGAGGTGGTGCTCCAGCTCCTCCATCCCACCAAAGAATGGGCATTGCACATCAGAGAGGCACCTGTTTGTTCCTGCAGAGTGTTCTCCGGGCTGGATCCTGAAGCAGAGGACATAATCTTGGGTTCGGGTAGGAGGTACTGCTGAACCTGCTTTTCTTTCCTAAGCATCTGGGATGATGCTGAGGGAAGAAAGTAGCAAGGAGCTTTCAAATGCAGGCTTTCTCAGGAAGATTGCATTAGTGTTTTCTGTTCCTCAAAATACATACATGAAACTTGGAGGGTGGAGGAGTGTCTTAAGCTCTTTAAATGTCTTTGAATATGTCCAGGCACCTAGTTTTGTGCTATACATTTATGATTTACAAAATTGAATTGTATTTAGGCAAGGCCCGTGGCAGTATTTTTGTGGGCTTATTGACAGTAGATATATTTGAAATGCTGATACAGGGGCACAGTGTTCCCAGAGAAATGTGTTCGAAAAACAGGGCAGTACTTAATGTTACTACTGAAGTTGAGCCACACCAGGAGCTCCCTGTGTGAGTATGTGACTTGATGTACTTTGGTAAAAGATAGCTGACATCTGCTACTGCAGATATTCTGACTTTTGAGAACCTGGCTGCTGCTTCAACAACGAAGGATACCCAGGATCTTGGGGCACGTCGATTCCTGTGCGTCTGCTGCCTTGGCTGCTCTGCTGCAGCCTGACACCGAGATTGCACCTGGGCTTTCTCAGCAACTTGTGTTGAGTTACACCTGGCTCTCCTCTCTATTTCACTCTCAGTGGAAATGGTGATGTGTGCTAGAAGGGATATCAATTAAGCTTTTCTATTGCTGTGGTTATGGACACCAAAGCCAAGTAGTTTTGATTAGTGGAAAAACATCTGATTATTGTAACACTTTTTTTTCCCCCCCTGTTTCCTTTCTTATCAGAAGCAAAATAATTAACTCTAATTTTGAAGTTTCCATTTATCCTCTATGCCTCAAGTTCCTTGCGTAGAAAGGAACTACTTTGATTTTTTTGCTGGGTTAGTAATGGAACTGCTTGTTACATGATTGTTTTTTTAATTGCTTTGATAGTTATTTCCTTTCCTGAGTTCTGGAGGGTGTCCTTTCCAATGCTCTCTTAGTTGCCATCAGGACCTGCCTTTTTCCAGCACCTGATACTTTTTGATAAACAGTCCTCACAGCTGTATGTGTCTTTGCATTATAAAATATGGATTTCATAGTGAAAACCAATTCATTTTAAATGTAATGCCGGAAGTGTTTTGCTTAACATAGAGTAGTTTGAATAGGGCTTTCTAGAAGACAGTGGCCAGAACTGGCACTTTGCTTCTTTCTTCAGTGAAATTGGTGTGGTAGAATATTGCTGTTTGTTGAGTGCCAGCCCTGCCGTCCCCAACAGCTGTGAACTCTCGGTATGCAGGGAAAAATAAATCTTGGTAGTACTATTGGACTGAAAACCAGCATTGCTTGATCAAGACTTGTGCAAGTTTATTTCACTTAGTGAAAGACTGGGTTTTAGGTTAAATTGAATTAGAGTCTTCTTTGGGCAAGTTGTAAAGAGCTACTGCATTGTCCTTGAGACACAAAGACGCTGTCTCCACCTGCAAAGGGCTGTGTCAGACACTTTATCCTGAAGGGTTGTGTCTCTACAGCTGGCACACAGGGAATTTTACTGTCCTGGGGCCATGCAACACCAATTACGTGTCCTGGCATGCAGCCATGTTTGCAGAGGCGTTAAAGTGTTCACCTCCCACACGCTGTTAATTTAAAATAAAGAAGCGTCCCCCGTTCATTCTGAAGGATCAGTGTCATAGAGGAACTTGGGAGTGGGGGATGATTGGAGGGTGTAATGTTCCCTGTAAAGCAGATAGTCACAAATGAGCAATTGCATCCTGGTCTTCGAAGCTGGGCAGGGTAGGGGGACCTTTGCTGTTGGCTTCCGAGTGGGAATAGCTGTGATAAAGCTGAATAATGATGAAAACCTCACTTGTAAGCCCTGACACTGGGGCTCTGAGTATGGAAGAAAAAAGCAGCATTTTCAGGAGTTGGTGCTGTTCGTGCAGGTACTTTTCTCCAGCTGAAGGTGAAGCTGGCAGTTTTAGAAAGGGAAAAGGTTTGTTACTAAGAGAGGTCTCCAGGTATCTTGCTGAGTGAGACCCCCGTGGGCATGGAAATGCCCACCAGGAGATGGGTGTTGAGCTGCACTGGGAGCTGCCATGGTGGCCACCTGGCAGACGACATCCTAGTGGGAGCATGCTGCAGGAGAGCAGGGCTGGCCTGGGGCATGCAGGCACCCCAGGCTGATGGGGATCTCTTTCCTGTCTATTGCTGTTAACAAGGAACATGTAGGTGTCTGTCTGCCTGTAGGGTAGGAAGGGGAGTTTTTAAGGGAGCTGGTCCCACCAGCTGAGGGCTTGGTCCTTCTATAGAGTTCATAAACATGCTGTCCCTCTGGGCAAGTAACCCAGCAAAGAGGAGGCTAAGCATGGTCCCCTACATTCACTCTTTATTTGGCTCAGTATATTTCATAACTGGATTGTGGGCCACTCAAAGCACCCTGTTTAGCAAGACTAAAATGTAAACCTCTAATTAGATGAAGTGCTGATAAATCTGATATCCTGGATTTATGTGGCATCTGATAGCCTGGATTTCTGTGACTCAGAAAGCAGTTTTAACTTTAAATTATTATTATTATTATTATTATTATTATTATTATTTAGAATACTTTAATTATAAAATTCATATAACATATGTGGTATAACATGTATATACCATGGTTAAAGATCCATACAAAATACTTACTATATAATTATTACATATAAAAAGGCTACTGCCTTTTAATGAGGGCTGAAGGGGAGGCAGAGTGCTGCTAGGCACAGCCACTCCCCAAAACCAACATGGCACATAGAAAAGAGCAGGAATAAAGGGCTGACGCAGTTAGAAATAAAGGCTTCTGACTTATATTAAATCCCAGTGTTTGTTGACATGTAAAACCAAAATGAAACACATGCTTAAACTTTCCCCTGTGCCTCCCCCCAGAATCTGCCTCTCCTGTTCTTCTGGGGAGATTTTTTTTTTAGCCGTGGCAGCAGCATATTTTCACTGGTGCATGCAGAGATTTTTAATGCAGGCAGGTCTAACAGATGATTCATTTCATTACAAGTGACCTGTATAGCTCCTCAAGGTCTCACCTGAAATTTAACCATGTTTCTCCTGCAAAGTGCTTTTTTCCCCTCTCAAATCTTTGTGTAAAGTTTCCTCATTCTCCCCTTTCTGGTTTGTTCTGTTTGGTGGCATTGGAAGCATCTAAATATATGGCTCAACAGATATTTTATTTTCACAGCACAGTGATATTTTGGAAAGAAACCAAGAATTGCTAGAAGCAACCTTCCCTGCTTATGTGTTTACAAAATCATGATACACACAGTTGAATTAACAGGCTGGGCTAAATAAGATACCAGATCTGAAACTTGGCTCCAGAGGGACAGACCTTTACCCTGGAAAACATTTTATCACCTTTCATTTAGTGTATTCAGCATGTGGAAAGTGTAGCTTCTTAATTTGCAAAACGGCATGAGCATAGTTTATTACTATAAAGGGTCTTGGCAAATATTTTTTTCCTCAGGACAGGAATAGGAGATATTAAGAGCAGATACAGTTTTGAGGTTACTTTTTGAATCCAATTTTTTTTTCTCATCTTAGGTTTCTTCAAGTATGTTATTTTGAACAGAAGAATTTCTGCCTGACACTTCCAAATCTTTGCTCTTTTCCACACACATGGGAGCTCCTTCACCCTCTGGTCCCAGCCACTGCTCTTTTCAGAGATGCTTTATAGAGGGTGTTGGGTGGAGGAAAGGGTTAGCATTGAGAATGTACCAAAAACAGAATAGAAAGGTGTAGTTAAGTATAAATTGTTCATATAGGGCAGCATAAAACCATTCAAAAATACACCAGCAGAAGGTGGGAACAAAGCTTTCCTGTTTTCTGAGTAGGCACGGCATGATTGTGGGTACGGAGGGAAATGAGTAAATGAAGGAAATCTGGAAAGAAATGTAAATGCTCCGAGTTTATCACATTATCTAAAAAAAAAAAAAATAAATTGAGGAACAACTTGCTAAAGTAAAAAGCTTTTGTGCATCCATCAGAGAGAAAACTGCAGTTGAATGATGCTGATGTACGAATAGCAGGACCAAAGAGAGGCGTGGTAGACCAGGTGGATGTGATTCCTGCATATCCTGTATTCCCAGGGGTTACATCTCTCATGTCATCATTTAAATAAAATTAAAGGAGTTACTTGACATGGTTATGTTTCAGAGGGTGTGTGGTAGGATCCATTGCTTCAGACCAGTAAACATAATAAAAATAACACCTGTAGAACATATAAGAACCAATGAAGAAGTCTCATCGTGTTTGCAGAAAGGGCACATTTCAAATCTATCTGCATATTTCCTCTTCTCTCATTTTCAGAAGATTGTGAACATGGAGAGGGAGACCTTGAATTTTCAAGGTTTTGGTGAGATTGCTCACCAGGAGCCTCCCAAACTGTCCTGGGATGAGAGGGGTGGATTAGTGGCTGCCTAGCAGGTAGAAAAGCAAGGGGTCAGGTTTCACAACATCACAGAAGTCCCTCGGGGATTTTCTTGGATTGCCACTCTTCAATACTGGTAAGGGTTCTGCAGAGGAGAGGAGGAAGGGCTGAGTTCTGAGTCTGGCTGTCGTTGTCACCAGAACCAGGGGAAACCCTGAGCAGCTGCAGAGGGGTCTGGTGATCCTGGGTGCCTGGGCAGCACAGGGGCAAAGGAAGCTTCTGCTAGCAGGAGTAAGATAATGCTTTCAGATATATTTATTCCTGCTCTGTACCGGGACAGCTTGCAAAATAACCTGAAGTCTTTGCAGACTGCATGAGGTCAGGGCTCAGAAGTGGTCAGGAAGGGAAATTCAGGGAGGAAGTTTCACAAGGAGAATAAATCAGCCCCGTTGTGTTGCTGCAGGACCATGTGGTGTGTGCGTGTTCAGCGGGGGTGGATGGTGTGCCTGCCTCGGGGGATGGTCACGCCCTGCTGACGGTGCTGGGAGCTTGACCAAGAGCATCTGAAGGATGGAAAAGGTGCTGTGCAAGGAGGAGTTGGAACAAGTGGGACAGAGCCTGGAAAAGCAAAGGGAGGAGGGGTTGTCTGTGCACTGTGTGCAACTGCAGAGTTCATTGCCTCAGGCTGTTTGGGAAATGTGAGTGGTTTCAGGAACCAATCAAACAAATGTGCAGAGGATGGGCATTGGTACAGCTGATGACACAACTTTTGGGAAGCTCTGTGGATTTCCTGGAAGAAACATATTCCTACCTTTATCTATATTTGTGTGGTTTGTGTGTACCGGCTGTTGGGCACTATAGGAGACAGGTATGAGATGAGGGTACTTGTTAGCATTTTTAGAGTGAATCTGCTGTGGGATGTGGAAATCAGGATTGCTGGTTGTTCTCTGCTGTGGCATTGGTAGCTGCAGCTCCCTGGGCAGACAGCAGCCTCTGGGACTCAGAGGAACAGGATTTTCACACTCTTGTTTTACTTAGCGGGTGAAGACCTGAGACCAGTGAGCTAATTGGACAGTAAAGGTTAAGAATAAGAATGTGTGGACAGAATGTAATTCCCTGACTGCTTTGAGGATATCACATCCCTCACTTGTACTCTGAACAGGATTAATTTACCTTTGGAGGACTTGCTGTGTGAGCTTAACCTGCCAGCTAAGGCTGTACCCTGCAGCTGTGTCAGGTTCTGGGTTTTAAGGAGACAGCTATTTGTTTAAGTACTTTTTTAGATTTGGGGAATATTTTTTTTGTCATTTCTTTCCTCATACTCACAGTTGACACCTTGTGTTGTGTGTATGTGGCAAGCTTCCAACACCTTTGGAAAAGTACCTTTGTACTGACCACTGCCAGACAGAAGTGCACATAAGTGGCCACTTGTGGGCTATCCTGCTTTCCCACGAAGAGCAGATGCTTTCCTTCTCCACAAGAGAGGTTTGGTGGCAGAATGCTTGAGAGGCACCCCATCTTAGGGCACTGCTTGTGCGAATAAAATAAAATCCTATCATGTGAAGTAGTAGTAATAATTAAGGTGAATTTCAAAGTATCCGTGGGGAACAGAAGGTATCTTGAAAAAATGTGGCTCTGCAAACATGCAGAGCTACTTTGCCCGCTTAAAACTCAAAGCAAACTAATTGTTCACATTGCAACAGTGTGTACAGTCAAAGGTGGGGTTAATTTGTGCAGAAGATGAACTTAACAGTGCTTTTGAGTGGCCTGGAGAGGGGTTGTTGTGACTTGCTGGGCATCCTGTGCTGTGCACCACCACGAGAAGTGTCCCAGCAGGAACTTGCAGAGAGCTGTAAAGTTGTTCCACTGTAATGAGCCTGCCACCCTTCTAGATGATTCAAGTGTGAGAAGCAAAAGCTGGTGGTACTGAGATGTGCCTGCTATCACCTCCACCTGGAAACCCCTCAGGAGACGTTTTTGAAGACAAAAGCAGGACAGAGTCCTGCAGGGCCTGGAGCAAAGAGCTCTGCTCTGCAGGGGGGTAGGCTCTGGGCACCTCCAACAGCGCTGAGGCTCTGTCCTCCCTGCACAGAGGGTCTTAAGAGAGTTTTCTGGAAGTGAGAGCCCTGTCTCTTGTAAAGGGATGCAGTGTAAATGAAGTCAGGGTGGGGGCTGCATGAAGGCTGGTCAGAGGGATGTGTCTCAGAGTGTGGTGATAAGCTGACACTGGAGAGCCCTGTTTTGGTGTTCCTCTGGATTTGGAAGGTGTTGCTGTGTGTGTGGCTTGCCAGCAGAGCCCTGGCAGTGTGGAGGCCGACTCAGCACTGCTTTGCCCATCAGCAAATGGCTTTGCAGTCAGCTGCCTTCACGTGGGGCTCTTGGTTCTCTGTGGCTCTGGGCAGGCCCCAAGTGAGTTGTTCCTGTGGGGTCCCAGCTGCAGAGGGGATGGCAGGAGGCAGCAGGGAGCATCTGAGACCACAGCAGGAGAGGAACTATAAATGGAGTGGAGAACCTTGCTCCTCACAGAGCAGAGCACAGGGGTGTCCTGCATCCCCACTGGTGCCCCACCTCTCCTGGTTCAAAAAGACTTCAGTGTGCCCTTCTAGTACATTTGTACTTAAGGAAATGAAAATTCATACAGTCTGTCAAGGCAGAGCAAATAATTTCAATAAAAGCTGGACTTACTTATGTTTCTTGAATCCTTTTGTTGTTTAAGAACTGGCACAGCAATATTTTCTTTTTTATTGTGGAATACTCTATAAAAATAGTTTTGTTCTTTAATAAAGGTAAAATATAAGTTGTCAGCATTAGGATGCTTTAATAATTTAATATTTAGTCCTGTAAAGGGTAGTGTTTGTTACTTAGCTCATGTGGCGTTGTATTGACTCAGACTTCCTGTAAAAGCAAGCTACTTTCTTGATTTCTCAGCTAATACTGTCAATTCTCCCTTTCTCTTGCTGCATTTCCTTGGCAGAGTGAAACTGTAAAATCTAAAACACATTTACTAGTCTCTGAAGACTGATGGATTAAGATATGTTCTATCAAGCAGCTTTCCATGCATCTTGTTCCACAAAAAGCAGGGAGTCTTCTCTGCAAGAGTGCCTGAATTAGTCAAGGATGGGCGGTAAGATATTTCTCTAGGAAAAGTTAGCTTTTTCTTGATTTTCCCTTGTTCATTGTGTTAAGCACCAGCATCAAATTATTTCCTTCCCTATGTTACTGGATACATCGCCAGTTCTCAGGGTGGATCTGGTTGTTCTGGTGGGACCAGAGAGCAGGCAGCCTGTGAGCTGGTCTCTGCTCCAGCTGAGAGCAGATTTCAGGCAAAGAAGGAAGATGCCCATTTTGAGTGGGCAGTTAGGGATTTAAAATGCTTGTGTGGTGTTAATGTGTCCTTCCAGGCCTTGGTAACTGCTTCTTTGGGGCCACTGGGCTTGTCTGAGGCAGTCCTTGCTCATCCCTAGAACTTTGAGGTTTTTCCTTAATAGGTTTTCTTTATTCCTTTTTTTTTTTTTTTTTTTCCAGGTATTTCTTGAACTCTTCAGCACATCGCAGAACTGTTGTGTTTTGGGATATCCTGCTTAAGTCCTCAGAGGAAAATCTGCCAACAGACAAAAATGACTTGAGTTGGAGAGCTGCTGCTTTATCCACAGGTAGTGTTAGTAGCTCAGTAACCTCTCAGCAGCCCAGCACTGCAGTCTTTGCTTTCAGCAGGGTACCCCCTGAGGACGTTGCTACTTGTGCCTCTCTGGGAACAGTAGTGATCTGCCTGTGTTTGTCTCTTGAGGACACCTGGAGTCTCCATACTGTTCCCATGCTTTTGGACCCATCTGGAGCAGCCATGTAGGGAAATGAGCAGCTGCTGTTCTGTCTTCTGTGTTCCTGTGTGCTGCTTGTGAGGGGTTCCTGCATCAGTGTATGTTTTATACACCAGCACCCTGTAAATCAGCCTCGTTTGAGCTGCTTTTTGGGCAGTTCTCTTGGGTTCCCCCTTTTATGACGTGATGGGAGCTGGAGGTATCTGAGAGTGTGAGGCAGTGCAAACAAGGACAGGCAGTGCTGTACAACAGTGTTTGGCTTTGCTTTCTCCAGAGGTAACTTACCTGGACTAATGTTTATCCAAGTGCATTTATGAGCCCAAACATTCCCCAAAACCTTACTGGGGCTTAATTGGCTTCCAGCAGCTGTTGGGTGAGGTTTGATGTTGAGGGTACACTCAGCCCACTGCAGACTTGCAGCAGTTCCCTGGAAAGTCACCAAAGTACCAGGCAGGTGAAGCTCCTGGTGCTCATGAACTCAGAGCTTTGTTTTTCCTTTCCAGTTCTATGCTTTGTAACGTCCTTCATTAGTGTTAAAGCCTGTGGTCAAGTAAAAACCCATTTCTGGAAGTGCATTTGTTGGCATTTGGATGTTTACTGTCAGGGATGGGAGATGAAGCAAAGCAGTGTGGAGACTTACCCTGCTTGCTGGTATGATACTGGCAGTGTTAATTTTGGCTGTCACTTGTGGAAGAGAGTAGGAAAAAAGGTTTGAGTGGCAGTGGCCTCACATCACCATTAAATAGCATGGGATGGCTGATAGCCAGCTCAGGTCTTTCTATTTGGTGTTTGAGGTGGTAGACTTTGAAATGAGATCTTTATACAGCTTGAAATTTTAGAATTACCCCAATGCTCTCTCTCCCCTCCCACTGCACACAGATCTCCATGACTTTACCTGTGCCTGCAGCCCTGACCGAGCTGTTTCCTTTTCCCAGGGCCAGCTTCCAGCGTCCCATGTGGATGCACCGTGCACTATGGTTCACATCAATGTGTTCAAAAAGTTGATGTGTGTTCTTGTGGTGGTACTGGTAGCGCTGACAGTTTGCCTATGGAGAGAAACAAGAAGCTACTATGATCCTGTGAAGACCAGGAATGATGATTTGCAGGGGCACAGGACTTCAGAGAAATGGAACCCAGTTAAATCACAAGGCCTTTTCCACGAAGCAGCCAGTGAACTGGGACAGATCTCCAAAATGTGGCTTGGTACCCAAAACAAAGTCAAGAGCAGCACCTCTGATACAGCTGAAAAGTCCAAGAAAGCAGCCTTTGGGAAGGTATGGGATAAGGACAGCTCATCCAGAAATCTCATACCCAGGTTGCAGAAGGTCAGGAAAAACTACCTGGCCATGAACAAGTACAATGTGACTTACAATGGGAAGAGGAATGCGAAGCTCAGCCCAGAGAAGTTGCTGTGCCAGCTGCGGGCCAGGGTCAACGTGACCATGATTCAGAGGTCGGATGGTCCCTTTGGTGCCTCTGAATGGCAGCAGTACCTGCCAGGGAAAAGCCTCAGTGAAGCAGTGGGACACCTGGGGCGCTGTGCAGTCGTGTCCTCAGCAGGGTCTCTGAAATCATCTCGCTTGGGACAGGAGATAGGTTGGTATTTTTCTGTTAACATGAAGTCAAATATCATTGTTTTATAGCTTGGGCTGAGTAGGAGTAACCTGCTGTCATGCTCTTACTGATAAGTCTCTTGTGGTCAAAAGGTATTTAAAGCAAGTTGAAATGTTGAACTTCTGAAGTCAGTAAATATTTCAGCCTAGCTGCAGATGGGAGTAATAGGTAGCTCTATTCTAGCAAGTCCTTTTGATTTTCACGATCCCCTTGGCATCACTAGAGGGTCACACAAATACTGGATACCAGAGAGCAGTCTTGGTTCCTCAAGTGTTTGTTTCTTGGGAGGGCTTGGGGTGGGTTGTGTAATGCTTATTGCACAGTAAAAAAAAACAAACCAAAACAACCCACTTCATTCAGGAAGACATTTTCAGAAAAGAAATTAAAGAAAATGCTAAAGGTTGAGCTGTGTTGAGCAGAGAGCTGGGCACAGACAATCTTCAGAGGTCCCTTCCAGCCTCAGTGATTCTGTAATTCTTGCTCAAGGCTTTCCAAAAGTGGCACTGCTTCATTCTAAGCCATAAGGCAGCTGGCTGAATTTGCGTGGCCCAGAAGATCATCAAAAGACTTTATGGGGATTTATCTCTTTGGACAAAGCTAGGTGATGCTTTGCAGTCTCATCTGACCATATTTACCTGAAGTTAATGCATTAATTAATAAATGCCAAGGCTTTGGTCTTTTACTGTGGATTATAAAGATGCATATTTTGATGCCAAAGCGCTTTGTGTCTTTACAAAAGCAGCATGCTGGGGAAACCAGCTCCCCAGTTTTCAACTCAGTGTTTTGTACCAGGCAGAAAATTCTCCAGAGCCTGCACCTACCTTGGCTTGCTTCATTATTTGATGTTTGGAGCTCAGTTAATGTTCATGCTTTGCTGAAATGTAGCTTCACTGAAGGAGAAGTTTTGAAGTCTGGGAGGTTTCTCTCGAGTGGAAATTGTTTGCCGGCTTTGGTGTACTCATAAGTTGTCTGTTGGATCAGATCCCTTTGGCCTGCACTAAGCTGCAAGCAGCCTTCTTCTGAAACCAGGTAGATGGTCAGATTTTAATCCACCAGTCATGGACAACTTTGGCGAAGCCTTCAGAATCATAGTCCCTCGTGGGAGACAGTGTTTAGTTCTGGCACTTGCTCAGAAGTTCTCCCCCAAACTCCTCTGTGTCCACACAGCAGGTGAGCAGGAGCTAGAGTGAGGTTAAGGAGTTGGAAGTGTGTTAAAATGC
This sequence comes from Cettia cetti, assembly GCA_013401135.1. NCBI lineage: Eukaryota > Metazoa > Chordata > Aves > Passeriformes > Sylviidae > Cettia > Cettia cetti. The sequence goes on from VZUI01046454.1 coordinate 61,442, forward strand.
TATGAAAAATGCAATGAAGAACAGCATTGCCTCCTGGTACAAATTGCTGGTGGGAGTTGGCTGATATTTCTGCCTCTTAGGAGTGTTTGAAGAGAGATGGGTTAATACTTGGAAGCCAGTTCTTACTTCTCCTTCAAGAAGTGACCTTCTGTTGAACAGCCTCCCCAGCTCAGCTGGCCTGTACCCAAGGGTGTCTGTGTGAGGCTCCACCATTACTGCCAGTGCTTGTTCCTCTGGAAGGAGGACCTCACAGGAGTGGGAGGTGATGCTCTTCAGTGTTGGAATGCAGTCCCTTCTGCTTTGGATTGGGCATGGGAGCAGCCAAGTGGGATGGGCTGTCTTTGGCTTGGGCAGGGTGTCAGACAGGCAAAGCCCTTTCATTGTTCCCACAGGCACTCTCTGAGCCCTCTCCACATGAAGCACTGGTTTGTTCCAGGTCACAAGGGATGGATGCTGGGGAGGTCACTGTGTACCGTGCCCGAGGCAAATGCAATTAACCCCTGCTGGTGTCCCTGCCCTGTGGTTCTCCTGCCTGGGTCACAAACTTTCACCTTTCTGCTCAAGCAGTTAACTCTGCTGGTGCTTCTGCAGAGTTTGAGCACTTGCAGCCTTGAGCTGGGCAGGGTGAGTATTAAGGATTCAGGAGCATTCAGTGTATTTCTGGGTTTTTTTCCCACTTTTTTTCATGTAGGAAGTGTCGTGGTGTTGTTGGAGGAAGTTGTCAAAAAGGTACTAAATCTTAAAAGCTTAAAATGAAGTATTTGTGCAAATGAGCACAATGGATTGTTGAGTTATTATTCCATTAAATATTTGTTCTGTGTAATCATGTTAAGATATCAAATGAGCAATGAAGTAAAGTAAGGGAGGCTGGCAGAGCAGCACAGGGTTGTTAACAACCATCTTTTACTGGGCTCTTGGTCTTACTGAAGGTTATAAATTGCCACTGAAACATCTGATGTGAGAGATACCAAGTATAGCACAACCAAACATTTAATGTGCAAACTTGGGGCATATTAATGCTTGGTGTCTGGCTGAACTTACATATGGGCAAATCATAACCCTGTATTGCATCAGTGCAAGGTAGGATGTGGAGCTAAGGGTCTGTAGAGGTAACTGCAGAGCCACTTCTCAGCATGGAGACACTTTTTTTCCAGATACATCACCTTTCATGGTTTTGGATGGTGCTTTGGAAGGGCTCTTAAGAAGCCCCACTTGTCTAAGAGAATAAAATAGCTGAGAAATCAGTCTTTGCTGCCAGGGATCACTGATCAACCAGCATTGCTTGTTAGAACACTCCCATTTTCAAGAAGATGATCTCAGAGCCAGTTCTGGACCAGGTGGGTCCTTCTGCCCTGGAACTTGGCAATCCCCACAGACCCTGACTGCAGATGCTGTGTGTTGCAGTCATGTGGGCTCAGTGTGAATGCAGGAAAGATGTCCCTGCTTTTCTAACTCAGCCCCTCTGATCACAGGGAAGGTTTCTTATCCAAGTGCACCCACAAGGCAGGGAGAAGCCAGGGTGACAAGCACAACTGCCCTCTGTGTCACAGCAGCAGCCTGACTCCTGGACGTTACAGTGGCCTGCCTGGCTGTGCCAAGGCGGAGGAGGGTGCTGGAGGAGTGCTGTGCTATCTGAAGAGATGATGCCAGCAGGGGAAAATGCTGTGAATCCCAAGTCATGTAAGAAGCTGTGTCAGTTGAAGGCACAGCTGTGGGTGTATTTCTTTGGGAGGCATGCTGGCAGGCTGAGGTCAGCTTGGCTTTCCTCTGTGGTTGGTGTACATGTTTCTGGGGCTGGTCAGCCTCCAGGCTGGAAGACAAGATGCTGGCTTGCTTCTGCTTCCTAATTTCTAAGTTTTCAGCCAGCCATATGATAAATTAATTGTGTATTGGTCTATCTCCTGTTAAAGTGTCTGGAAGGAGGAAGAAGGAAAGCAAATGATAGGGTTGTGCTCTCAACCTGGCAGTGAGTTGTAGTTTTAAAGAGTAGGTTTTAAAAAGTGTATTGATCATGAAGCTTGAGCCACACCTTCCTCCAAAGAATCTGACTTGCTGCTTCTAGATGTTAGGTTGAAAGCCAGGGATCAGCCAGAGTGTAGTAGAAGTGCAGGTGAATCCTGTCACTTGTTTCTGGTTTCTCTCCAGCCCAGTTGTTGGCTCACAGTTTCCCTCTGTTTGGCTTTCAGACAGCCACGATGCCGTCTTGCGATTCAATGGGGCTCCTGTCAGGGGCTTCCAGGATGATGTGGGACAAAAGACAACAGTTCGTCTTGTGAATTCCCAGGTAGGTCTGAGGAGTCTGCACCAAGCAGGCCAAGCCTGGCAGAGCTGTGTAGCTGCACTGTCTGGGAGCTGGGAAGGACAGGGCTGTCCATCTGATTTCTCCAGCCCCTAGCACATAGCTGTAGGATGGGAATGTCTCTCCTTGGCATGGGAACAGCTGGTGAATCTGAGGTGATTGGAGTGACACTGACGTGCACTTGCAAACTTGCAGTAGCCTGCTTGTGATTTACAGCAGGCACAAGGTAATCTGTGTTTTGTCTTTGCTCAAAGCTCTGTGTAGGCAGAGGAAGGCCAGCTCCATGCTGCTGCTGTGCTTTTGGAGTGAGAGGCAGGAACAGCATCACAGCTCAGCCGAGCAGGTCAGCAAGGAGGGGTGTGCCAGGGGATGAGTTGTGCCTGCCCCAGGGATAGGTGTGAAGAATGAAGGATGTTTATTTGGCTTTTAATAAAAGAACAGTGCTTCTTTACTGCCCAGCAGTGCTGCAGACTCCGTAGACAGCACATTAACCAGGGCTGCTACATGGCTGAAGGCACTTGACAAAAGACCCACCTTTAAAGCTGTAGCCTGTGCACAGCCAGGAGAGGGATGGGCTCAGGTGGGTCCAGGACCTCACAGCAAAGCCTGGCAAAAAGTGCCTTTAATGCAAGGCCTTGGTTACAGAGTTAAATCTTCCCTGCCTCTGAGAGCTCTCTGTAGGTATCAAGGTGTCCCTTTGCTGATTCCCTTTGGCCAGTGGTAGGCTGGGAAGCAAACTCTGCAGAGTTACAACCATGTGCCACAGTGCATTAGCAGAGTCAATCCCTGCCACCTATCCAGTAGTAGACTGAGATCCTTGTTCTTGTAGGCACATCTCAGAGTTGTTTGCACCTTTCCTCCTTAGACCTGTTACCCTTCCTGGTTGTCCTTTTTGGGAAGAGAAATCTTCAAGTGTAGACTTGGAGAGAAAAGGGGAAATCACAGTAGGATGTGCTGGTGAGAGAATGGAGGAGGACAGTAAAATACTGAACAGTCCAGGAACAGTCCATTGGTTAAAAGACCTTGTGCAGCATTGCAGCACTGAGTACAAGCATCTCCTCACTCCCACAAGAGGAGGAGGAGGTTGTAGGCACGTGAAGGGTGAGGAACTGAGTGAGGGAGAGATGAGTGGCTGAAGTGTAGCTTTTGTAATACCGAACCCAAAAGGCAGTTTCTTTTCCTTACCCCAAGGCTAAGATTTGTAGGCCTGGAGTTTTCTCACCTGCCCCTGTGTGAGGAGTGCATGGATGCTGCTGTGTAATGAGGTTGGAAGATTGTCAACACAGCAAGGGGAGCTTTACCATCCTCTTCAAAGGCAAGAAGACACAGGGCTAATGTGTAACCAGCTTGCCTAGTTCGTTTTGTGTCTTTTAAAGGATATTCTTGCTTGTTGTGTGAATGCAGTTGCTCCGTCTTTCTGCTCTTGGGTCACTATTCACTTGCTGCCATGCTCTTTGCTGTTGCTTATTGCATTTTGATTCCCCTGCATTAAATCCCCAGTCAGAAGGGTGACACTTTGTCCTTTTTGAACCAGTCTGGTTTGAGCAGACAGATCTGACTGCTGACTTCTGTGCCCTGTTTGACATCTTTTTTTTTTTTTTTTAAATCTTTCCCCTCTCTGTATTTTTCTGATGTCAGATGGGTGTTATCACTTAAACAAACTTTCTCTGGAGAATGTGTTCATGGCCAAGCTTACAGTGATATGAAGAAAAAATATGTGCATGACCTATGTGCTATCAGTGTCATCTGCCCAGGGAGGAGGGTAACTGTGTGGTTGTACCCTGTGCTATGACTCTCTGTGGATTCTCCCACTTTGGACCAAGTGTAGTTACAGCCATGTCATTTTAGTGCTTCTGTTCTCCGTGCAGATCAGCCTGCAGTCATGCGTGATGTTGCCTCTGAATGGGGACACCAGCTTAGAAAACTTCAGTTACAGGGAGAACAATATTGCTGCAGTTTTTAGAGGCTAAAGTTAAGCCAAAAGGCAGCTTTGATCTGGCTGCTGACCAGGGAAAAAGATGCTTTCCACATGTGTAGTGCACAAATCTCTCATCTGGGGTTTCTAAACTGCGCAGCTCTGACTGCAGTCCCTGTTAACTTTAGAAAGCATTGGATTGGAAGCCTGGTTTTCTTACATGGTTTTGTTTGCACTTTGAATGGTTCAGTGCTGTTCTAATCTTGGTGACATCATTTAAACCTTCTTGTTAGTGGGGTGACCTGATCACGTTCTCTTTTTAGCCCACTGCAGCAGCTGTGCCTTATTTTGCCTTGTCCAGAGCTCTTCCAGGCATCAGGTACTGGACAAGCTGTTATTTGTTCTTGTTCTGGGCTGGCTTTTCTTGTGTTGAAACTGGGAAAATGAATGGGTTTGGGGCTTGACTGCTTTTATTTTGGCTCTTACTGCTAATCAATCCTCAGTCTACTGCCAAAGTGAAGGAAATGGAATCTCCTGAATCTGATCTGTCAAAGATTATCTATATTGAGTAATAGCCCTTTGGCACGCATGGCCAGTGACCCTAAGTTTCTTAATAATTATTTTAATATTTACTTTTCTGTAATTTGCTGGCCAGTCTCTAGGACATACATGGGGGCAGATGGTTTTAACAGTAGAGGGGAGTATCTTGTGTATCTTTTGTGCACAGAGAAAGATTAATGGATTGGTACTGATAGGAAGGCAAGAAATTTGGACCTCTAGATCTGAGGATATGTTTGTAGGTCCACAAGCTTGGTAGTTGCTCTAAATAAAGAATTTATTTAGTGTTGCCTCATTTATTTTCTCAGGCCTTGACTGGTTCCTCAGTACTGCTGCTTTTTTAATGGCATGTTTCCCTGCAGTCTGACACAAGACATTGATTTGCCCTGGGAAAGCTGAAACAAGAGCTGAAATACATGTGAGGGGAGTGCCAGTGTCATGCTGGAGGGTGCAGCTCCTTTCACAGAGCTGACCAAGGGCCAGAGGACCTCGTTCCTTCCAGCCCTTGTTTCCAGTTCTCCTGGGCTGGCTGCTTGCTGTCACAGAGAGCACTCTCTGCTTTGGCTGCCTTTGCTGTTATTGGCACCAACAGTCTGCAGGGAGGAAGAAAAAGGAGATGGCACATCAGTGGAAGGGAGGAAGGCTGTGCTGGGAAAGGAGAGCATGTTTGGATTACAGGACGTTGGCTGCTGGTAGCAGGAAAGAAGGAAGTCATTGTGATATGGCCAATAAATGTCCTAAGAGGGTAGGGGCTGTATTAACAAGATCTTGTTACACAGTGAGCTGGCTAAAGAAGAAATTAGAAAATCAATAGATCAGTTAACTAATTAGGATCAAAAAACTGGGCAAGACAAGTCAGTCATGTAGTAATTTAAATGAATTTTACTAATTAGAAAGAATCAGTCACTATTAAACAACAAATAGATACTGAAGGTAAATGGGGAGCCAGATTTCTTCAGTGGACAGGTTAAGTGCCTGATAGCTAGCAGGCAGTGCCAAGAGCCAGCTCCAGTGTGTGGGAGGACACAGCAAACAGTGGCTGTGGAGATGCTCCCCCACCTGGTTTCTTGTCCCTTTGCTTTTGTGCCTGTCACAGCTCTCTCGGGGTTTGTGTGCTTCTGCCAACTCTCGTGCCGTTAGAAACAATGCGAATAAAGTGCACGTTCTCCTTGCCATATCCCTGCCCCTTTGCAGTGCTCCATCCCCCTCGTGCCCTGCTGAGGGCCTGGCTGCTGCCAGCTGCTGTGCCCCTCTTTGCCTCTGGTGCCCACACCTGCAAGCACTGCACACTCCAGCTGTCAGTGGCCTAGATATTTTAGCTGCTGTAAGGAAATGAAACCAGGCAGTGCACGTGGTCAAGGCCAAGGGCTAATCCCATAGAGTTAAGAACAGATGTGAAGAAACTCTTTGCTTTTGGAATAATTCCCATCTGGGCTGGCTGCAGTGTCCTTGTGCTCTGGTTATGGGAATAGCCATGCAGGCAGCTGGCTGCTGAGGCAGCCAGGATGCTCAAGGACTAATTGACTAGCTCATAATTGGGTGTGTGGATAAAATCAGGACAAATGGAAGCTGATTTTTATGATTTGTGATTAACAGTGTTTACAAGCTGTGCCTGTACAGATTATGGCTTTGACTGGGGAGGACAGGAGATTAATTGTTTGATTAGGATTGTTTTCTTTCTGCTGTAGACCTGGGTTTACCCTTGGGTGTCCCAAGAAGTTGTGGTTATGTCCAGAGTACAGAGAGAACTCTGTTTGAAGCTTTCCTTCTCATTGCTGCTCTCAGGAGATTCAAACCTCCCCTGCCTGAGCTGTCTCCTCCCTGCTCCACAGAGGCAATGTGAGGCTTGGTATGAGGCAGGACTGGCTGGGGATGCTGTAGCCTCTCATCTCTTGCACTGATGGTCTCACAGCAGGCTGAGCACTGGCTGCCAGGGTTCCTGTTGCTGAGAAGGAAGCACCCACCTTCAGGCCTTTTTTGGGGGGTTAAATGAAGGTTCTTGATAAAGCCAACAGTGTACTTGCATTAGGCTCTGCCTGGACTGTCCAGGTGACCACTGCCAGCAACTGATGTTCCCTCCTGCTTCTGGTATTGTAGTGATCCTCACACAGGCTGGGTCACTCTGCAGCTCCTGTCCTTAGTGTGTCACTGGAGGTGGATGGCAAGCCTTGTAAAGCATTATGGCAGCTTTTCCTGTCCCTCTCCACACAGTCCTTTGCTGCTAGGTAGGACTGGCTTGGGCACTGGAAGGGCGTTGCTGGGGCTGTGTCCTTGCTGCACACAGTGGGCCATGCTCAGTGACCAGCAGTGGGGTGGCTCTGGCTGTTTTCAGGTGTGTTTTATTTCCTGGCTGCCTGCTAATTCTCATAGCATACTGCATATCATTGTATCTGTTGTTGTTTTCCAAGCTTGTAACTGTAGAAGAGCAGCAGTTCCTGAAGGACCCCCTATATAACACTGGAATCTTAATTGTCTGGGATCCAGCACCATATCATGCAGAAATTCATGAGGTAAGTTTTTTGTAAATTAAATCAGATTCACGTGCTTTGAAGTGCTTCTGTTAAACCACTTCCTCTAATGGGGCAATCACTCATTCTGAGGCCAGTTTTGTTTGCCTTTTTGTTATTATGGATATATCTGTGTGTACTTATGGGAGTATCCCATGCATGAGTGCTCCTAAGAAAACACCTGCCTGCTTCTGATCCCCGTGAAGGGCCTCAGGCCAAGGATAATGGGTCACCACCTTTCCTTTCCCATGGGCTGATGGCACAGGGAGGAGGTCACTGCTGGCTGCAGCAGTTGTCTCATTCTAGGATGATTTCCTCTCTCTGACAGTTAATCTAAGATTTGGTGAGGAATGATGCTTGGATATTTCAAGCAGCAGTCAGCCATGGGATATACCTGATGCATTATGAATGGATTGGGAAACCCTGTGAAGATCTGTGTCAGGTTTCACGTGTGGGTGTGCAATCCCTCTAGCAATTCACTTTTGATTTTGAGTACAAAGAGCATTGTTTGATACGTGATGAGCTCTGGAGGCTCACAGTGAAAGCAGGTAGGAGTGAATATTCCATTCTTTACTTTTATTTTAAGCTCTGGCTGTAACTTAGAGGTCTTTGTGTTCATTTCTTTGGCCTGCATTTCCTGTTTCCTCACTGATGTTTATTTCTGTGCCAGGTTCCACAGCTCCAGGAGACATAAGGGGCTATGGACAGCATGTTTAAGAGTCAGTAAAACCAGGATGAGCTATTTATAGCATAGGAAAAAAAAACCTCAAAATGACTTGAGGAAAGTGTAGACCATTCCTACGTTTTTACTGAAAGGGGAAATTTAAGGATACAAATCAGCTCAGCCTGGTTCAGGAGGCTGAGCTGGGAACAGTTGACTGCAGAAGAGGATGCTTGGTATTGCAATGTGGAGAAGGATCTGGGTCTGGAACATTTAAGGCAGAGTTCTGAACATCATCTGCTCTTGAGGAGTGCAGAATGAAATTACAAAAGATGCTGATCCCATTCAATGCTCCTTCGTTGTGATTTGGGGGTTCCCTGCCCTGTTTACTGAGTCAGGTCACCACAGTGACTCAGGGGGACAGTGAATGAGGGTGTTTGCGTGAGTGAGGAGTGAGTGTGAGGGTGTGGAGCAGGATCTTCTCCAGCAGCAGCAGGCTCACTCATCCTTGTTTCCTGTTGGTTACAGTAAAGTAGGCTAGATATAAAGACTCTGACCTCTTGTTTCTGTTTTGCAGTGGTACAGAAAACCAGATTACAACTTTTTTGAAAGCTATAAGGCGTATCGTAGAACATATCCAGAGCAGCCCTTCTATATCCTGAATCCCAAAATGCAGTGGCAACTCTGGGATATTCTGCAGGAGAATTCCTTGGAGCATATTCAGCCTAATCCACCGTCATCAGGAATGCTTGGTAAGATAATTGCTCTCTAAACCTCTGCTTCAGCTTGCAGGCAGGAACTCTCCAAGATGTCTTTTTTCAAAGACAACTACAAATTTATGGTGCTTATCAGAGTTGTTTTTACAGTGTTTGTCTTGTGCCAAAATGTAAGCTTCCTGTCTTCAGAGCAGCCGCTCAGTTGTATGAAGTGGCTTGCAGCACCCCTCTGAAACAGCAGTCTCAAACATGGCCCAGTTCCAGGTGGGACTGGAGAACAGACTGCAGCACTGGGAGGGTCTCTAGGATTTGTAGCTTCCAGTGCCAGAGCAGTTCCACAGGGTGCAAGAGGAAGGATGTGCCTCCTGCAGGCTCAGATCTGGTCAGGCAAATAAATCTGATTACTGTAATGAATTCTAAGGGTGTGCCTGTTTCTTTTCCATATATTATTTATATATAAATATATGTGTGTATATATATATAAAGACTTTCTGGGGGTCTGTGGGAGGTCAGACTGAATAGCTGCCCTGAAAAGGTCAGTGATATGCCATCCTCAGCAAAGGAACTCCTTTGTACATTCTGCTGTTGCTAGGTTTTCCTGCTTAGTGGAGAGCAGATTTCATGGCCAGCTGAATAAAAAGGAGTGAACCTCTGGGGAAGCTGCCATGGATTTGAAGTCACAGCATAGATGTAAAGTCTTGTTTGCCATGGACTGTCCAACTGCTGTGCTTCTTCCCTTTGTCTGTTCCCACCTCTGTTCCATCACTGCTGGGGCAGAGGCATTTTCTGTCTCTTTGCTTCATGTTTTTGCCAGGCACAGCACCTATTAAATCATTGCTTGGATTTGTGTAGAGCAGCTGTGTGACAGCACAGTCAATGACTTCAGGAGCAGAATTGTTAACTGGAGTTATGGGCTTGAAGGAAGACACACATGTCAGACAGCAGTTCCTCCAGGGTTTTAATTTTGGGCCAAGTCACCTTGCTTTTTGCTTTGTAAGACAAGTCACCTTGCCAAATTCAAGGGCTTGGATGAGTCCCGGTTTCCAGCTCTGTGTTCCCTGGAATGCCTGAGTGTGATTGAAATTTTTCATTTGAAAATGTGGATGAAAGCGTGTTTAAGATATACTTTAGGTTCTTTCAATGTCTTACAGTTCCTCAGGTTGTGCATGGTCCCTGTTGTCTCAGATCCCGCATGAATTTTCTGTGACGTTACACACTGGTTCAGTTTCTCTGGTATATTCTTGCTATTTCTTGCACTTGGAAGAAAAGCAGCCAGTAGCTGATCTGGCGGTGCCCAGCAGTGCCTGGTGTGATGGCCTCGGCAGAGGAGACACAGGAGGGCAGCACTGCTCTGCTCGGGGGAGCCTGCGGAGCAGAGGCGCCTCAGTCTCCCTGAGCATCTCCCAGCACAGGCCCTTTCATGTTCCCTGCCCTCACAAGAGGCAGCTGGGACAAATGCAAAGGTCTCATCTCTGCTGATCCAGGCAGGTTTGGGATGGGCTGTTCGGATCAGCTAATTGCAGTGCTCGCTTGGCAGACACCCAAGTTTCCATGAAGGTCACAGATAATGGAAGTACTCTTAAAAATTGTCCTTTTGGCATGGCTGGCAGTGTAAACAATCTGCTGAAATCACATTGACCATACACTTTGCAATGGAGGGCTTCAGAAAAGAGCCCCGTCTGGCCAGACTTGTTTTCTGCCCCTCTGCTCTGAACGTTAATAAAGGAAAGGCTTGCCCGTGGAGCTGCTGCTCCCTGCTGGCTGCCTGTCCCTCTGGAATGTTTAATCCTGTCTCTGCTGTGACGTGGGGGTGTCTGCTGTCTGTCCCTCCGCAGGCATTGTGCTCATGATGACGCTGTGTGACCAGGTGGATGTGTACGAATTCCTCCCCTCCAAGCGGCAGACGGACATCTGCCACTACTACCAGAAGTTTCACGACCACGCCTGCACCATGGGAGCTTACCACCCCCTCCTGTTTGAGAAGAACCTGGTGAAGCACATGAACCAGGGCACGGATGAGGACATCTACACCCACGGGAAAGTCACCCTGCCTGGCTTCCGAAAAGTGCACTGCTGACAGATTGGTTTTACTGTGTTCAGTTTTCCTTGACTTTCAAAGCACTTTTTCAATCAGGGTTGTCAGATTTGTTAGGTCTAAGCACTGGTGGTTTTGACAGCTCTTCCATGTAGCAAGGCTTGCTCTTAGGACTTTGTTGACCAACTCTGGGCTGTAAGGCTCACTGTGGTACAGCCACTGACCTGCATGAGTCACTGCAATAAATGGACTCCCAGTGGAGCCAGGCTCTTGCAGCTCATGGATAATACCTCTGGCTTCATCTCAGTCGATGGCGGTGTAGGGGAGGCACAGGAGAGGCTTTCTAAGCAGAGATTGCACAAGTCAGGATCCTGCAATGGACGTGGTTCAGTTTGCTTCAAAGGGGTTGTGACAGCCAAAAGCCTGGGCCATTGGGAAATGTGAAAAATCATTTAAAATCTGTTCCCATAATCAGGAGCTCTTCAGAGTAGCGCTGATTTACGGAAATGCTGTCAAGCTGTGTAATGATAAGCTAAACTTCTAGTCCAAAATAATTGATTTTATAAAAAGTCTGTGAACTTCCTTCCAAATTGTAAGACTTTTGAAACCACTCAGGTGACATTTTTGGCAAAGGAAGAGGAAAGCAATTCATAGTTCAGCGAATCTTGCAAGACCTTTTAATCTTTTACTGTTTTTTTAAATAATTTAAAATAAATTTTAGTAATCACTTTTCCAGTACAGTGCTGGGCTTGGTACAGAAGAACCCTTATTATCAGAAAGGTTTTGGGAAGATGCTCCAAGGCACAAATGGGAGAACTCACTGGAAGTCAGTGCCTTTTTCCAGCTCTCTGCTGCTCTACCTTTGCAATTGTTAATAAATTACTTGCTGTACCCATTAACACAAACACCACAGAGCTGCTGCTAGATGAGTTCCAGCCCTCTGCAAGCTGACAGAGGGGATCTCTCGACTGCTGTGTGCTTTTCTGCATAGGTGGGGAGCAGGTTTGCCACTTCCATGCTTCATGAGTGGTGGGGAGGGAGAGCATGTTCTGCTTCTCGTGGTGAAACACTGGCAGAGCTGAGAAAAGGAGCTTCTTCCTGTGGCTGCATGGTGGAAGTGGTACCTCTGCAATCTCAGAGTGTTAGTGAGAACACCTTCCCTGTCTTCTGTATTCATGTGTTTCATCAGGTCTTTAAAGAAAGCTTTCTCCTGTTTTGAGTAAATCCTATGAAGCCATTGGCCTGGTTTTGGTGAATGTCTTGTCTCCATGGCCCTTGGGATTTGTACCAGCCTTGCAACACTGCAGGCACAGCTACTCCTCCAGCTCCTCCTCCTTTCTGCACACCCATCTCTTGGGAGGGACTGGATCTGTCAGTGTTTACAAATTACACACAGGTAAAAATGTCCAGGTCCCAGCACCACGTCCCACTAGGCAGGAGTGCAATGAAGGCAGCTTGGAAAGCATTCCTTTCCATTGCCAGGGGTGGAGGGAGCTTACAGAGGAAAAGCCAGGGGTTGAGGGAGCTTACATGAGGGGTTGCTTGGGAGAGCCACAGGAATCTTCTCCCCATCTCCACTCTTGGGTTTTGACAGCCCTACCTCTCTGTTCCTTGGCTCAAGGAGGTATCTGCCACAGCAACTTGCCTTCTTACTAAGTGTTAGTTGAGATTCAAATAACTTCTGACTTTTTTCCTAGGCTGTTTCATCTGTTAATTCTCACAACATTATTTTCCACCAACTCCCCCACTATGGAGAGCAGCCCAGCCACCCTCCCTGGCTTTGGCTGTATAATGGATGGATGGGATGTGGCTTCTGAGAAGCCAGCACAGCCTGCCTGCTACTCACCTGGGGTCCCAAACCCACCTGCTCCCCTGCAGGGCTCCTCCAAAGAGACAAAATCTCAAACAGATGCCCCAGATCTCTAAGAACCTTCAGTTACTTAGGGGCAATAGTCTTGCACTGAGCATGGAATTGCAAATGTTATGTTAACAGTTTTAGCTACGTGCAACATGTGATTCATTTACTGTCTGAACAGACTTTTACAGGAATTTTGACAGAGCTTAAAATATGCCAATGGTAACCCTCTTTTTTCCTTTTTTTCCTCTGCCTAGATAGGAATCTAATGTAATGTGCAAGTGATGATAAATCTGGTATTTAGAAGAGCCAGGTGCAAGTTAGTGGGCAGTAATAGCTAGATTGTAACAAAAGTCTTGTCCTCCTGCAGTCTTTAGCAATTCCAGGGTGAACAGCTTTCTGTCCATGTAGAAAAGGGGAAAGGGGCAACACTGCCCTTTCCAGTTAGCCACCGAAGGACTAAGTACTGGGAAGGATGCTCTGTAATTACATGGGAAATATTTCCAGTGGAACCTGGTTTTGCCCCTCTTTGCATTTTTGGAGAGCCATGGACATGGGTAGGAAGAGGTTATCTGGTCAGACCGCAGCCCAGAGGAGGGAAGTGCCACTGCCAGCAGTTCATGGCTGGACAAGGAAGTATTTGGGGGGTGCAGAAGGAATGACAGTATGTTACTGGCAGGGGAACACTGGATTTCGTTGTCATTAAAGATTTTCCATTGTCTGGGCTCACAAAGCTGCCTGTGGGTTTTTATGGTTTGCTTTCACTTAAGAAAAAGGAAGAAAATGTGCCAGAAATTCAAAATGTATGCACCTGGGTCAACACACCTGTCCTGTGTACCCTAAGAAGAATGGAGTGGGTGAGTGGGAGCTAGATCTGACAACACAGCAGTAAATCAATAGCGATGGTTAAAGAGATACATGCTGGCACTCCCTGAAAAGAAACACAAGGTGCCCCAGCCTTTGTTTCTGTGCATGCAAGCAGCTGAAGGGGTGGTTACAGGCAGGATGGCTCATCCTCCTCTGCCCTGTGAAGTCTGACGCTCTTGCTCAGAGCTGTGGGTGTTTGATTTCATTTGTGAATTGTATCAGACTGGCAGGGAAACTTCAGCACTTGCATCAGGTGCTGATACAAGGCACAGTATGGAAGCATCAGGCTTCATTTTGGAGCAGATAATTGGTGTTCATGGCCATACATATCTTAGTTGCTATCCCTGTGCATTGGTAGGAGAGGTGAAAGTTGTGGTTTGTGGGGTTACCTGGTGTCTGTGTGTTCAGCAAGGCGTCCCCTGCAGCTGGTGAGCTCCTGGGAAATGCTGGGAGCAAGCTGAGACCCAGCTGCCTTTGTGCCTCTGTCCAGAAGGAGCTGCAGATCACAACTCCTTTTTGAAGACAGAACAATCAAGGAGGAGGATGTGCTTGTTTCTAGCTTGATTTTGGAAGTGCAGATGAAGGTGAAATTGTGTCTCTCTCAGCTCTAAGCAAACAGCTGCTTCTGGTTTTGACCTAAACTCAGTGAGCTGCCTCACAGCCTTGTCTTGTGAAAGGTGTGGGAAAGGGCTTCAACACACAGGAACATTGGAGGGGCATCTGGTGTCTCTTGGGCTTGAGAATTCTCAGATCATGTCATGCACAACTTCTCTGCTGTTTTGGCAGTGGTGTGCAAGGCTTCTTCCAGGGGATTGTTCTAGAGGGTTGCAGACAGCACCCTCACAGGGTCTCCACTGAGAGGGGAAGGAGCCCTTCTGGAGCCAGCCTTGGCACCTCTCATCCTTCACCCAAATCCTGTGAATACTTCCCTCTTTAGGTGGGTGGCTCCTGCTGCTCCTTATCCTCCAGGATGTCACCTCTGCAGAGGTTTGTGCCTCCAAGTTTTGCATCTGTGTGTTCATTTGGTTGCAATTAGCTTGTAGCTTCATGTGTGATAAAGAGAGCAGTTAATTTAAATTGCATCTTTTGACAGTTAATTTAAATTGCATCTTTCAACAGCCAGGTGGACATGAAGCTTAGAGCTCTACCACTAACTTGTGTTCAGGGTACAATGAAGAAGACAAATTTAAGGATAAAATTTAAGCAATGAGTACTTGAAAAATTAAAAAAACTCCTCAGTTCAAGATACGTTTTAGGAAGATACATAGATATTTGCAAAAGCAGAATGGAAGATGAGCAGGGAAAATCAGGCATGAGAGATGGTTTGAAAAAGTGTTTGTTTAGTGCAATTTGTTCCAAATAAGTCTCTTTAAACCAGAGAAGGGCAGGAGCCGAGGGAGTGAACTGAAAGTGGTTTGGTTTGGAATGAGTGATTTCTGGCAGAAGTTGGATCTCTTGGAGCAGAAGCAGACACTTCCCAAACCCCAGTGAGATTGGCTTGCTCTTTCCATCCAGGTCTGAGTGTGCTGCTGGTTTTGGATATCAGTGTGCATGGAAAGCTGTGCCTATGGGAACAAAACCAGCCTGGAATGTCTTTATTTCCATTCCTGCAAATGCCTTGCAGTGTTTTTCCTGCCTGACCCTGGCATCCTTTACAAAAACAACACCGAGGTGCTTCCATGAGCCAGCACTGGTTCTAACCTGTGACAAACAAAAAGGTCCTTGTAACAAGGGGATTAAATCAGCCAAACCTTTGCTAATCCTGCTCCAGGCCAGCTCTGCTGTGTGTTATCACCTGTTCCAACCCTTAGTAGTTCACACACAGCCCTCCATGGGTGCTTACCCCGCACCACTCTGGTGATGCTGAAATGCCCTGGGCCATTTCAGGTCTCTGTAACTGGTCAAAATGGGGAATAGCTGAATCCTTGTCTGATAGTTAAAGACAAATGTATGGCCCTGGATGGTGGAAGTGGTAGCAGCATTTGTAGCACACATTTCATTTCCCAAAATAAAATGAATATCACTAATATGTGTGAAAGTAGGCTGTATTTCATTAAAAGCCAGTTTCAGGTATATCCAGCAGCATAAAAATAAGAAAACTGAACTGCATGCTCAATGTGTAGTTTATATATTACAAAATCACTGTTATTTATGGTGCCTGAAGTGTTACATAAACACTAATTTTAACAAGTATACGGAGGGGGAACTTCCTCAGTTTTCTCCTGCTCAGTGGAGTGTTCTGCAGCCATTCAGAAATGCCAAATAGCTGTGTTACCACGTAAAATACTTCCAGAAAATGGAAGCTGATCTTTAACTGGGCTAAGTCACTGAAGTATCCTACCATCAAGGAAGCTATAAATCATTTTCATGAACTGAGAATGTCTCCCCTCTCAGTTGCCTGTTTTTTTCCTTGGGTGTCTTCACAGACATTATCCTACTTGATTCTTTCTTGGTTTACCAAAGATACATTAAAGGCACACATTTCTTAAGTAAATATGTAGGAAGGAGCATTTGCACTGGAATTTAGGAAGAAGGCTGAGCAAAAGGTTAAGGCTTTGTCTCCAGTGCCTGGGACGAAGTGCAGAGCAGTTTCTTGCCAGGGGAGCAGACTTTTATAGGGAATTTGAAAGGTGCTGTCTTGTCCCAGCTGCCAACCTATGGCTGTTTGTATGGGATGTGTGAACTGAGACTGAAGCCGAAGAATTTAAGGGAAACAACAAAGAAAAAATGTTTTGTTAGAACTGAGATGCTCAAAGCAGTTTTGACAAGCAATTTAAACTTGTTGAATTGTCATGGCAGATAATTTGAGTCTGACCAGGCTAATCGTGACACATAGGTTAGGTAAACTCTTATTTTTAATAGGAGTTCTAATTTGCATAAATAAGATATGCAGTCTCACTTATTTCTCTCAGATATTTGTTTTTCTTTCCTGCTTCCAGTTCTAGACCTTGTTTGTGTAGGGAGATTGGTGAGTGACTGGGACAATGAGCTGGAGATTTGGCTTTGGCACGAGGTAATTGTGTGGGTGAGTTGTGTATCCTGGCAGTAGCCTGAGTCCATGTCCAACTGGGCTCCAGAGGTGCCAGGGGTGTGGAGTGCTGTAAATGTCCCATCATTTCAAAACCACTGCAGCCTTGCTCAATCAGCTTTGAAGGTTGAGCTCTCTGAGCTGAGCTGTTGCCTCTGGGCTCTGCTGAGCTTGTGTGGAGGTCTGAGGTGTCCCTGTGCCCCAGGGTGGACACAGTGCCTCCTGCTCTGGATCATTCTACCACCAGATGGAGGTGACACAGCTGTAGCTGGCAGTGTCTGCTTTGCATTTCACCATCTGACTGCCAGTACTGGTGAGGGATGCAAAAAAAGAGCCATAAAATGGGGATGTTTCCATAAACTGAGCCCACTCAGTCACTGTTGGATTGACTTTTCACTGCTAGGACGCTGGGGTGACATGGGGGGTGCTCTGGGGAAAGCTGTACTGCAGCAACACCAGCCTCTCACGAGTGTGGAACTCTTCCCCTGGGTGGCAGGGCAATAAAAACATCTCCTCCCTGGCTGTGTCCTACAAGGAAGGAAGGAGGTCTCTCCAGATCTCAGTTCTTGATATGTGTAAAGCAAAAAAGGGCAGAATGAGTGGATGGGAGTGGGTCTGGGGCACATAGGGACACCTGGGGCTGGGAGCTGGGCTGTGGTGGGGCTGTGCTGCTCCAGGTTTCACTGTGAAAGTTTCATCCAGCTCTGCATGCCTGGCCCTGGCCTCTTGACACCTTCCTGCCTGTAGACACCCAAACCTGTGCCCTGAAGGAATTCTGGTTTACTCCGGTTTAACTTTACACGTTTAGTTAATAAAGAAACACAACGATATATTGCTATAATGCAGCATTGTCATATCTGGCAGAGAATGGAAAAATAGCAAATGAGTAGCCCTGGTGGTATGTGTGAACAAGGAAGTGGTGTGTCAAAAAATCAGCTATTTTTATCACTGTTTGCCATAAACTGAACAGTGCAGGAACTAGTTTTAAGCTCAGTTAATTTTCAGTTCCCTTGAATAACTATTAATACTAAAACAAAGCTTGTGTTGTCCCCTGCTCCCCCTGTTTCCATCCAACACTGTCACCCCAAGTGTGTCCATGGCCATGCTGGCACCTGGGGGTTCCTGCTCCAGGGAGGAGCCGTGTCCCCCCACTGTACCTTCCCTGCCCCAGAAAGCTCCAAGGGGCTGTGAAGGGACAGTGATGGGTGTGGGCTTCTCCTTTATGAACCCTGTGGGCTGCTTCTTTCTGCCAGCCCTGTGGTCTAATCCCACCCCTCTTCTCTACCCGTGCATTCTCCGGAGCAGATGGTTTCTGTAGAGCCGTGCTTGATATTTCCATGGCCTCAGCATTGCATGGATGCTTTCATTCACTAATCTGCCAGTGTAAGCAGGAAAGCTCTTTGGAAAAGCTGACACACAGATTAAAAGCAGCTGAGCTACCCCATCACCTGAAGTCAGGCTTTGTTTTTTTGCAAAGTGGAATTTGTCAGCACACTTAAATTCCCCACTGTGCCCAGCTGTCACTGGGGGGGGGGGTTCTTACAGGGGAACTGCTTAGAGAAAAAACAATAAATAGAGAAAAGTTCAGCCTTGCAGTTTGCTGAAGCAGCTGAAGTTGAGGGTGTAAGGCAGCAAGAAGCTCATTGAAGGTGAGCAGAAGGATGCAACCATAAAGGAATTTTACAGGGCTAGGGAGGAGATACCAGTGCTGTACAGCAAGTGTGTGTGGGAGCTGAGCACCATGCTGCTTTCAGCACAAGGACACTTGAAGGGCATTTTTTTCTGCATCTTTGGTACAAACCATATGGAGGTGGAAACAGCTGTTTTTGTGCCAAGTGTTTTGTTACAAAATCCCTGTGCTGCAAAGCTTAGCTTAATCCCTCCAAACTCCCTAAAGCCCTTGGGAACACCTGGGTATCTTGCTTGAGGTTTTCAATTGTGATGAAGTTGCACTTCAAAGCTCTTCTATGGATCAGCAAATGCCAGAAACACTTTATATTTTCCTTTCAAGCAGGGCTGAGCCTCCAGTGACTGCTCAGTGCAAGCCTGAGAATTGCAGTGCTTACGAAAACACATATAGTCAGTGACATCTGTCTGACCTGGTCACGGTAAAAATTTGCTCTCTGTCTATTTGCTAATGTACCTTTTGCTTTGATTCATAAAGATAGTGATCTGGCAAAACTGAGTATTTCCAAGAACACAACTCTTCAAAACAGCTCTTCATTTGAAGTCAGAAGGTGATTATTCTACCAAGAGCAGCACTTGGCACTTGTTCACTTAAACAATAACAAAACTTAGCAATCACCAGGAAACGGCATGTTGGATGAGAATGGGAAGAGCTGTGCAATCAGTGTCAGGAAATTCTATTTAATAAACAAAACAAAGCCCCAAACCCATCTGATCAGCAACATATCTAATGGGCAAAGTACTCGGCATGCACCTTCACACTTGGCAGTCAGGAGTGTCCTGAGTCAGTGTGATTTTGCTGCATTATTAATATTTTAAGCTCCTTTACTGAAGCAAATATTCAGTGAGGTTTGAGTTGTTTGTGCACTCTTGGGACTCTGCTGCATTTTATTGCCATGTGAGGGGTGTGTGTGTGTAGGCATCAGGGGAAGAAGCACAGGACTGCCAAGTGAGGCTGGGGTGTTCTGAGCAAGAATGGAGCAAGGGGCATTCCTGGTTTTTGTATTGAAGCCAGTGTTCAGGATTCCTGACTGTTCTGGGGATGGGGCACAGGTTGGAATTTGGGTAGTGGAATTTGACATTTGCTTCAAAATGTGAGCAGGTGTAACCAGTGGGGATCTTCACACTTCAGCTTAAGACCATGTGTAAATGAAAATGAGTTTCCTTCTTTCAGCTGCTGTTAAACAAATTTTGCCTGCCTTAACTGAGTTCCCAAGGTTGGTGCTTCCAGTCCCTTCAGGTTGGCATGGGTTGGCCAGAGCCCTCACTGCCGCTCTTTGGCAGTTCAGTTTTGTAGTATTTGAGGCTGTTAAAGCCACTAGGGCTGTCTAAACCCAGCTTTCTAATTTCTGCTGCTACAGCTGTTCCTCAGTTTCTCTCTCAAGACGGGAGATCCGATTCTTTTAGATGCCTGGCTGGAAGGAAAGAACTCAGAAAAAAAAAAAAAAAAAAGCCTGAAGATATAAATGGGATAAAAATCACAACCTCCTCCCTCCAACTGCAGTAGATACTTTCCATGGTAAAATACACATTTAAAGTGAAACAGCCTTTGGTACGTGCTACAAAAACTCACACAATTGCAACTGTCTCATGACAAAGCTAAAGAATTGAGTATTTAAAATGAAGAGTCCCTTGAATTGTTTGAGGAAAAATACCAGGAGCCTCATAGTTTTCTCATCTGAAACAATTTATCATCACCTCAGAACAGCCATTGCCCATGTTTGGGAAGTTTCCTACCCCAGTTCATTAGTTTTGAATTCTGAAGTGCTTCTGAAGTCCCTGAATACCTTGAAGTTCCTGGAGTCAGCCAAGGGTGGGCTTGCTCTGGTGGCTGAGCTGGACCATGGATGCTGGGGAAGAATAATTCCTTGTTCTCTTGGGGACTTGCACAGGTGAAGGGAGTTCAGCTGGGAATGTGCTGCCTCCTGCTCCCCCTGGCCCTTTTCTGCTGCCTCTGGGCAGGGGGACAGGGCAGCTGCTGGGGAAGCAGGGGCAGTGGCTCCAGTGCCAGCAGCTCTCAGGGCAGGAGAGTTCCCTCCTCCATGGGAGATCCTCTGTTGTTCAGGGTCAGGAGACTCATGCCCCTGTTTTCAATAAATTGGGGAAAAAAAATATGCCCTTCTAGCTCAACCACGTAAGTATGTGCATGTGGCTTTCCCCCTCTTGCAGTTTTTTTCCTAATTGCAATTTTCTGACATACTTCCTGGAAACCAAAGTTATTAATATTTATCCCCCCGGACTGAATGCCTCTTTTCAGCTCTGAGTCACCCTTCCAATTACAGATTAATTTATCCAGTATTGCTCTTTGCTGGGATGAGCAGCAATGAGCAATGCACCAGTCTTGGACTGAGATTTCCTGGAGGGAAGTAAGATGTCTGAGGTGTTCCTCTGGGGCTCAGCTTCCTGAGAGGTGCAGTGAAACAGGCTCAGTGTTTGGGAAGGCAACAGGGGGAGTGTGATGACTGATTTACTCCAAGGAGTTTTACAGTGTGCAAGTGGGAAAAGCCCCCACCAGTGCAGGGGAGCTCCCCAGGGCTTCTCCCCCTCACCTTCCCTCCCTGACTCCTGGGCCACCAGATTTTAAATTAGCCTTGCCTTTCTCCCTGCTGCACTGTTCAGGACAGGATGTGGATTGCTGAAGGCATCTTAGTGCTCCAGTTTGCAGTCCAACAGCAGCTTGCAGAAGAAGTGTTTGTTTAATTGGGTAGGTTAAGATCACTCTTCCCTGGTTTTGGAAAAAATGCACATACTTGGCTGTTTGTTATTCAAAATAGAAAAAGCTGTTAAAAGGATTCATAGAAGATTTAGGTGGTGGAAATTACTAAAAAGCTTTTAGCTTGAATGAAATCTGTAGTGTCTGTAGCCCAAACTTTGGACTGACTGGTGAGAATCCCTGTTGGAATGGAGGGGAGTCAGAGGCAGTCATCCTGAGCCAGCCTGCAGGGAAATCATCTGCCTGAAATGTGGGAAAGGGCATTTGCTTTGAGGTTGACTGCCAAGACAGAGAACAGTCATGGCCAGTGAGCCAGTGTCTGCAGGGATCAGCATCAGAACCTGCTGTGCATTTGGGTCACCAGGGAAAAGGCAAGAGCTAAAACCCCCTTGGGGTCACCTGAACTGCATCCAGGGCATCCCATTGCATGGCTGCACGTCACCCAAAGGCAGAGCTGAGCCCTGCCCTGGGGAGTCATTAATGAGAGCTGCTCATTAAAAGCCAGCTGTTTGGGAAGCTGCAGTGCCACCTGCCTGGATCTGACAGCTACTCTGTAAATGAACCTCTGCCTTGGCAGATGGGGCAGCTCAGAACTCCCAGCTGGGGGTTTGGGGCTCCTGCACCCACTCAAGAGAAGCACAGCCTGGCCAGGCACATTCATTTCTGTAACCCCCTCACTTGCCTGGTCACTTCCAGCAGCTCTAGATGGATTTCCTCTGTCCCCTTGTCTTAATTGTTTTATTCTTATCTGAAAGCAAATTCAGAGAAGTGCAACTAAAATAAACATGCTCTCTCTTTTCTTGGAAATGCAGATCCCTGTTTGCTGGACATGCCTGTGACCTCCCAGGTTCATTGAGCAACTTTCCAATGTGTGGGGGTGAACCTCTCCTCTGGTTTGGTGTCAGCTGGAAAATTCAGGAGGGGGAGGCATTTCCTGCTGAGTGGGCCTTGGAAATGTGCAGTGCTGAGCATGGGGCAGCTGTGTGAAACAAGTGCCCCTCTCCAGGAGCAGGGAATTGTTAATGTCACCGAGCTGGTTCCTGGCAGCTCAAATCAGACCAAAGCAGGAGCCAGGGCTCCTCAGCAGTTTCAGACCCAGCTGAAGATGTTTTAGCACTGGACAGCCTGTTGGATTAATCTTATTTGATTTACCACTGTGTCATTGTGTGGGTTTAATGCAAGGTGGTGGGGGCTTATTGTATTAAAATCCCTGACATGTAGAATTAGGATTGAATGAAGCTCTTACTGTCGCCGATCAATCTTTCTTTACTCCATAAACATATTTTTATCCTATCATCATCATTTTGTATTGAAGGGCACATTTTTGTTATTTACCGTATTTATAAGTCAGTCATCTTAGTTTTTCCTTTGTTTTTCTCTGCCTTATTTGTAAGATGTGGTCTCTTCTTTCAAGATGAAAACCATAACTGATGTTGGGGTTTAGCAGTGGAAATCCCTGCTGTGACTGGAGAGTGCCCATTGTTGCCTGGACCCGAGGGGTCACTGCTCCTTGGCACCTCCTGAGTTGGGAGTGCTGGAGATTGTGGTGCCCTGCCAGGGTCTGCTGGGGGAGCAGAGCCCAGCTGGGGGAGCAGAGCCCAGCTTGGGGAGCAGAGCCCAGCTTGGGGAGCAGAGCCCAGCTGGGGGAGCAGAGCCCAGCTTGGGGAGTAGAGCCCAGCTTGGGGAGCAGAGCCCAGCTGGGAGAGCAGAGCCCAGCTTGGGGAGTAGAGCCCTGCTGGGAGAGCAGAGCCCTGCTGGGGGAAGGCTCTCCATGGAGTGCATGCACTGAGGTCACTCTTGGGCTTCCATGCAAAGAGTTTTTGTTATTTCTGCCCATTTATTTGAGATCTCAGTGCTTTTCATGCTATTTTTAAACTTGTAAGATGTTTCTCATGGGCTGTTTATAGACTCTTCAAAGGCCCAGAGGGACTTTTTCTGTGGAGCAAGCCTGAGAACTTCAGTCAGGGAGACTGGCCAGGAACCTGAGGCTTTCATTGATTAGACTCAAAAGTACAGCTCACTAAAGAGAGTGAATCCTGCAGGCTTAATGCAGCTTCTCAGCTTGGGCTGACCACACTGATGTGAAGGAACTGCTCAAAAGATTTCAAATAAAAGGTTGTATCTGTATGGATATGTGTGGGGCTGGGGTCAAAGAGATTTCAGTCCCCCAAAGTCTGTACCTTTTGAAAACTAGGCTGCTGAAAGATCTTCTCCAGGTGCCATGCTCCTAAAAAGTTAGGAGAAGACCACATACATCCTCACCAAGGACAGCTTATTTTGGAGAAGGCAGTTTTCACACCTGACTGACTCAGTATGCAGTAGTTTCCTATCTGGTTTCTGTTAGGTTGAAAAACTTGCAGCCTGACTGGATTCGTTGTTTTGGAGCTTAAGGGGAGAGTTAAATCCCTCTTCTGCTCAGCAGTTCACATGCAGAGGTTTCTTTCTGAAAGCCAGCCTTTGTGTAGTGAGGATTAAACATCAGTGGGCAGAAATAAAAACAAAGAAACAAACAGTCCTCTCTGAGGCTGTAATAGAAGGCACTATAACAATAATATGTGCAATAATACCTCAAATTATTGACTGTATTTGGATTATATAAATGGGATCTATAGGATCTTTTCCCTGTGTTTCCTCAGATTCCAGTTTGATGGGAATGAATTGTTAAACCCAGGCAGTTCAACAAAGCAAAAGCAGGTAATTGGTCATATAATGCTTGTATAAACCTGTTTCCAGTTCTTGTGATGGAACAGGGTTGTGTGCACTTTGACTTTAATAATCTGTTATTTTCCATCTTCCTTAAAATAGATGCTGAAATTCCTTCTCCATTGTTCATCAGTTTGGGCTGTGTAACTGTGTCGGTTGCTCATTTAGAGCAAGTGGAATAGGATCCTCTCTTTTCATTCCTCCCATGTCTCCTTTGAAAGGGTGGGGGTTTTTTTCTTGGATCACAGCAACTTCTGCTGGAAGTATTTGTGGCTGGCATTTAGTGCATTTTTACTACATTTAGATCATAAGGGTGACACTTGCATGAACCCTCATCAGTGAAGCTTTCTTCAGCTTCTTTGCCTTCAAAAAGCACTCTAGGCTTTTAAACTCATCCATGGGAAGTACTGTGCAAGGGTTCATTAAGTGTGAACAGCAGGCTTTGAAGTATTTGATGAAAACCTGTCTGTGGTGTGTGAGGCTGGCTGCTGTGGGACTGCAGGCAATGAGAAATATGTTCTGTTAGCAGCACCAAACGTGGCATGGCAAATGTGCTGCCATTGGGATGTGGCAAAAGGCCCTCTGTGAGCCTGTAAAGGTCTTTGGCTTTGTTTCCATCTTTGGCTTTGTTTCCGTCTTTGATTGTAGCTGTGGCTCAGTGCTGCAGGTGTGCAGCCAGATCACACTGTCCTGTGGCCATCAGCAGATCAGTGCTGGTGCTGATGCCTTGGGGTGGCTCCCTAGAGCAGGGCTAGAGAAGATTAAGAGAATAAAATGGGTGTTTATTAAAGGCCTTCAATAGAGACACCTTGGGCAGCCAGAGCCTCCCAGAGGCTGCACCCAAGGTGGGCAATGGTCACGAGTTTGTCAGACAATTATAACTTTGGTCCATTGACATATCAGGGGTGAATGCTCCAATAACAGCTTCAGGTAATGAAGTCATTTACCCCCAGTTTGCTCCCCCCCAATTCACTTTTGTTTATACTTTTCAGGGCCTGAGGCTGTAGGGTGTCCATGGATCTCAGGCCCAGAGGAATTGTTTTGTCTGACCGAAGTGTGAAGACAGTAGCTAACACTCTGTATGGAGTTTGGAGTTATACACTAATGCAGTACAGGATTTGAAAAATATAAAAGCTGAAATCCTAAGGCATGAGTGCCTCATAAAGTCTCTTGTGGGCTGGGTTATCTCCAGTGTCTGGGGCAGCCCTGTGGCAGGAGGCTCCTTGCCACCCCAGGATAGTGTTGGGGGGGATGTGCTGTGCCCAGGCCAGGGCAGAGCTGTGGGAAGGAGCTCTCTGCTCACAGACATCCTTCCTTCTGCTTCCAGATCTTTCCAATCCTGCCTCCAGACTGCTGCTGCAGCCCTACCTCTGCTGAGTGACTGAACCAAATCACTGCAGTGGTGTTCAGCTCACGGGGAGCGTGGGGAAGGGATGGCAGGAGCTTTTTTTGCCTTTGGACATGTCTGGAGCTGTGGTGCATCCTGCAGATTAAAGAGTGGATGGTCAGGGCCAGACTGTGGCATTAGCAGGGACTGACCCAGTGTTTGCCCTTTGGAGGACTTCTGGCTATGTGAAGATGTGGAAAGTTGACCTGAATTAACATTTAAAAAACATCGGACCATTGATATTGGTTAAATTCTCCTGTGGACTTGGATTTCAAATAGTGTTGCTTTACTATCAGGTACTTCAGATTAATTATATCTGAGAGTAGAGTAAGTACTTCTCTCTCAGAATCAAAGCAACTTAATGCAAATCAACTAATTAACTTTAAATCCATGCCCCTAAGTTAACTCCAGTGGATTTCCCCCTGTGTTCCTGTGCAGGAAGGTCCTGGGGCCCAGTGCTCCCCAGAGTGATTCTTCTCTCCCAAGCAGAAGCAGCTTTTAAGTAAAGGAATTTGATGGCCTAAAATTACCTCATCATTCCTTTTCTCTCATTTGAAACAGCCTCTCTCTGCCGAGGAGCAAACATTGTGACATTACAATTAATGCCACCACTGTAATTAAGAACTGCCTGGAAGACAACCTCTGCTCCACTTCTAATCGGAAAATCTCATGGAAGGACCTGGAAAAGCTCTCAGTCTCCATCATCTCAGTGACAGTCCCAACACTGCTGCTAAAATGGCCTTTTATCTTTAAATCACAACTGGTAACTTACACTTTTGGCAGGAGTTGGGTTCACACTTAGCTGAGTGTTGCCTTCCAGCCTTCTGGCAAAGTAAAACTAGGAACATACTCTAAAGTAAAATTACATGCAAGCACATGTATGATGATCTAGAGCTGGAGAATTTGATGCTGCCTCCTCTCTCCTGCTAAGAGAAGGTGCTGAAGGACCTTCTGCAAGAAATCCTGTGGGGGGAAATGAAAGGTGCTATGCAAAAGTTGTTCATGGACTGCAGGCTCAACTGGCCCTACCAGCAGGACTTGCTGGTCTTCAGTGAAAACAAGAAAATCAAGGAATCAGGAAAAGGAAAGGGGCTGCCTTGTACATTCTCTCTACTTGGATTGCCAAAACATCATGGAAGAGTTGCACGATCCTTTCTGGGCTCTTAAAGTACTGGTGTCATTCTGCTGTCATTTGTTCATCTGTTCTTGAGCTTGCTGGGAAAACCCAATAAACATAAAAACATTTTCTGGGGGCTGGATGTTATTTCAGTTGTCAGTGGAGTCACCCAAGAGCATCACTTTTTGGGCAATATTCCCTAAGGTGCAGGGGAGAAAAAAGCCCTCTAGCCCGTGTGGAAGACGAGACCAGTCACTATAGCAACTGCAGTGAATGTTAATCACACTAAGTTTAGTTCTCCCCTGATACTGAGCTATGTAAAAATTACATGTGTGTCAGCTTCCTACCTTTCTGGGTGTTGTCCTGGCCACAAACCTGGCAGAAATTCTGCAGGGTAGCTCCAGAATGAGTGCTGGTTGTCCCCTCTTGTAGGTGGCCAGTAACCCCAGATTCCCTTGGGATTTTGCTCCCTGCAGCTCCAGCAGGTGTTCCTCCTTCTCCTGTAGGACTTGTGCCTGTTCTGCTTCTAATCTGGCCCTTCTAAAGCTAAATGTTCCTCAGGTGAGGCAGAGGGTGACTGAGAACTGATTTGCCTAAAATTAAGTTTCAGACTGTGGGCCTGAAGCTCTCCTAGAGTGGTGGGAAAACTCCATTGCCTGAAGAGACTTTTCCTCAGGCACCCCTGGGGCCGAGACTGTCCATAAAAGGAAAGAACTCTTGAAAGGTTTTTCTCTAATCAGCACAGGGGGTCTGTGCCTCTGGGAGGTGACACCTGGTGTGTCCCAAGGGACACTGCAGGGCTCCCTCCCTTCTCCCTTGAGTGCTGTGCTTGTGCTGTGATCATCCTTTGCTACTCCTGCCCCATGCCAAGGAGGGAGAGCTCTAAAGGAAATGGGGCTGCTTGGAGCTGTTTAATGTTCATTTCCTTTCTGGTATCAGTTTTGCTTGACTCTAAACCCAGCTCTTGGATTTGTATTTGAAAACTCTGCAAAGACTTTTGTGGGATATCCTAGGGGTTCAGCAGTAGGGATTGGGTCTGCATGCAGGGAAATGCCTACATTCAAAGCCAAAGAGCTTTTCCTTATCACCAAAAAAAAAAAAAAAAAAAAGGATGCAAAGTAATGCTAGGGGTGAATTTCGGGCATTTAGCTAATTTTTCATATATTGAAGGTGCTGAAAAACAGTAAGGGAAGGCTTGACTGCTTGCTGAACACCCCGTGATACTGCTGGTTACACAGCTACAGTGCTTGGATTTAAAAAAATCCAGGTAAATGGCTATGAAATGTTCATCTCTTCTAATGACAGCCATTGCAAACAGCAAATCTACCTGCTGAAATGAAATTACAAGCTGCTTATAAATCTCAGTACACTCATTGAAAATAATGGGAGCTCTACCTCCTTTTCAAGGAGGGGAATTTTGCTCTCACTTTGGAAGTGTAAATTGAAATCTGAGGATATTTGTGTTGTTTTGCTTGTGCTGGTGTGTGTGTAGGGCCCTTTCTGTATGTTTTTCATAAAATTGGTATCACCTAGATTGTATTATCCAGCAAATTGGCCAGAGGATCCCAAAGGAACACTTGGGCAGCACAAGTCAAGTGCAGTTCCTGTCTCTGGTGCCAAATTTGAGAACTGTGTGAGGACTGTGGTAGGTAGTGAGTTATTCAGGAGATCAGGCTGGAGAGGTTCCACAGGAGAATATTTTTATTTACAGCTACAACATCCTGCATGTTTCCAAGCAGGGCAGACACAAGCTGCTCTCAGGTGCTGTTTGCAGCAGGTTACAGGGTTAACAGAACAGAACCAACAATTTGTGTTGAAAACATCCATTTTTATCACAAACCATGAACTATTTAACACCTCAGAGACATCTACCAGCACCAGATTTGTATGCTCTAAGACAGAACAGATGCTTGCACGTACAAAAAACCACCAGTCACAGAACTGCAGTATTATTATTAATGTAGAAATTTATACTGGAATTTAACGATCCACCTAGAGACAATACCAAGGGAAAAGATGAACTGAAAATTTCCTGGCATGCTTTGTAATCTGAAAATAACAAACTACTCTTTAAAACTATGTGATTGGGAATAAATAATAGATTACTATTGCTTAGCAGTAAGTGCATCCATTGTTTTGATTTCATCCACTAATATGACCTCAGTAAAAGCCTCAATTCATGGCTCCTGCTTCTGTATTTTAAAACATTTGGGGTTATTTAGGTTATTAGTACAATTGTGGTTTAGAGATTAAAAAAGAAATAGGTTGTGAAATAATGTTGTGACTACAAGGAAGCTTTTGTTAATATTGCAAAGAAAAAAAATAAATCCACATCCCTGGAAGAAAAAGACAGCTTTGATCATCTGAAAATTCAAAAATACCCTTTTGGAGCAGGTACCCTGGTAGTGATATGCACAGAGTGTTCACTCCCACAACCCCTTTGCTGGCTGATATGTGGTAATTAAAGCACTGTGGTACAAGTTTTTGACAGCTGTGTTGGCAGGGCTGTGGATTTGCTTCTGTGTGAAACTCCTCTGAAAGGAAGCATTTCATGTAGTTTGGGATTTGAAAAGTAACTCTCCACAGAATGGTGCTATTTCATGTTTTCCTTCCAGTTTGGGATGAGAATATTGTCTAAATATTGAGATTGTGCTCAGAGTTAATGAGGGAGAAGGTTGTTCCCTATTTGTTTGTTTGTTTGTTTATAATTCTTCCTCCAGTTGCACTTCTGAGGCTTTCCAAGGCTTTTCTGTTTGGAGGAGACACCACCTGTCCCTTCCTTCCCAAAAGATGATGCAGGAGGAAGATCCTGTGGGTCTGCCCAACTTTCCTGCTGGGTTCACAGGGACAGCTGTGGGTAAACCCAGTCTGTTCCCACTCCTGCCGAGGCTGCAGGCTTTCAGTGTGCACTGCTCACAGCCTCCCCTGGCTGGCCTGGCCCTGCTGCCTCCACAAGTGCCAGTGTGGTGCCCACACCTCTGGAATCACTCCTGTTTGCTCCTAATGCTCACCAATGGCAGATTGCCAGAGACAAGGACTTCACCCAACTCTGCATTCAGAGTGGCTCCTTCAATGAGTGTTGGGAGGAAGTTATTTTTTTGGTGCAGTAACTTTGTAAGCTGATAATTAAAAATAAAACTCCCTAAAATGCTTATTTTCCTAAGTTTCAGCTGCAATTTATTTGAAACACAACCAACACATGCACTTTAAATTTTAGAAGAGCTCTACTTTGTAACTGCATAGTTCTTCACAATCTATTCAGGTTGGTATGGAAAAGCAATGTGAGGCTTTTTGGAAGAGCATAATCCAAAGGAGGGAGGGAGGGAGGGACCATCTGCAGGCTGATCCTTCCCTCCTGGAGAGCCTCTTTGCCTCCTCTCTTCACGTGCAGGTTGTGTCTTGGAGCTGTCCCACAGCACCACACTCTGGATCTCTCTTTTGGGGTGGGTGGGCTTGGGTGGGCTTTGGCAGAAGCTCTTTAGAACCTGGGTTTTGTTGTTGCTTTTTTACCGTGGATTTGTTGCATGTCAGGAGGGCCACAAAGCACCTGTAAAACTGTCACACAAAAGAGAGCAGCAAGTTAGCAGGAATTGAATTCACCTCAGGTTTTATAAGACAGGCTTTATCTCATGATCTTTGTATTAATTAAGTTCCTGGGATAGCTCTGGAACAACATGGGTGTGACAGTATTTTGTACTGGGGGTTGAAATGTTTTGTAGAAAAAAAATGTCATCATGTCAAGAGACCTTGACCTCAGCACAGAGGGGAGAGAGTCATAAGCAAAATTTGAGGTTACAGGCCTGAAACAGTTGTCCTGTGTTTTTATTGATTGCAAATATGACTGACTTTGTGGCAGTGCAGAGAACAGAGGGGACTAAATGCTCTCCAGCCTGCTTTCAGGGCTGCAGGGTCCTGTCACCTGACTGAGCTGATGACAACTCTGCTGTGGCACGGGGATTTTGGGGAGCTGGCAACCACTCCTGCTGGCCTGCAGTCAGGTTATGGATAGATCCCATTGCTGAAAGTGTGGTATGGATTAGACTCATTGAATTACCAATGAAACCGGTGCTGGCTGCTTTGGTTTGTGTTTGACCAGGGAAAAGATGAAAACCTGGTTTAAGGTCTCAGAAGGGGCTGGTTCAATATCCATAACTGGAGGGATTTGTTCAGCTGCGTGGAAAAATATTCTGTGAATCTGAGAGCAGAGGGAATGTGCTAAGCATGAAGGTAAGGAAACTGCCTGTAGCTGAAAAAACAGGTATTTTAGGTGGTGTGGATTGTGTGCATGGCCTCCCTAAAGCTGCAGGGTCAAATGCTGATCTCTCTACATTAAACAATCCAAAACAACTTTACTGGTAATTCTTTGTACAACACATCTGCTAGCAACAACCTCTGACAACTTTTGTTACCAACAGCCTAGTGAAAAATCATGCTGGTTTTTTCATCAGCAGCCTTGCTTGCTGGGGAAAGTGGCTTTTTAAAAGTTTTACACAATTTTTGCATCAGCTGAGGTTCCTTTTTTTTTCAGTGAGAAACTGCATTTTCTCAGGATTGAACACTTACGTCATGATAATCATTAATTTTTCATCAGCCTCTCACCACTGAGCATTGAAATATTAAGCAGCTGCAAAACTCATGGGGAGTACTGAATATTTTCTAGTTTTTGCTTTGCCCCTCCCCTCCTGGTCAAGCTCATGTGGCTCTTCCCAGGTACCTTTCTGCAGCTGTTTAATCCCCAGTATATTTCTGCTACAGTTTCTTCAATCTGTTTAACCTTACCTAGTCCTTGCCTGGATGCATTTCCTCCGTGTGAATGTTACTTTGTCTGGCCTGTTCTCAGATTTTATCCAGCCTGATTAGGGATTTCTGAGCATTTACCAAAGCAGGGGGGGAGCCTGGACATAGAATTGTTTTAGCAGTAGCACAGAATCAGAGGGCAGTGCCAGCTGTGTGAGTTGTCAAGGCATCTCCTATAGCTTTCCACAGCCTTAGGAATGCTGCTGGTGGTGAGTGTGGTTTTCTGCATGACCAACACCTCCTGCTTTCCCCTGCCTGGCACTTCTGGGTGGCTGCAGCATCCTGTAGTCTGAGGTTCTCTCCTGAGTGCAGACAAGCCCAGACTGCTGACTTCTTATTCTGCACTGAGTATGGAACCCTGAGCACTGATTGCTGCTAAAATACCCACTGGGCAATGGAAAACAAGTGGAACTTAAGAAAAATCCCAAACCAAAAACACCACAAAACCCCCTCCACAAACAAAATGAAGCATGCATGGAGCACTAGTAGTAAAAGTTTATGGTGAACTTCAGGAGTCTGACACTGATAACCCAGTTTAGTTGGTGTCTCTCAGCAAGCTATTTAGTAAAATATTAATTTAGAACAGTCTGTGTTGTTTTGGAGTGCTCTTTCCAGCCCGTGCACACGCTAAGATCAGCCTGTGATTTCTGAATTGCCTCTCTGCATTTAACCAGGGCTGGATGTGTCTGAAGTGAGTCAGAGTTACCCTCTGTGCCTGCTGTGCTCCGGGCTTTTCCCCTGCTCAGGGATGGCAGCAGCTCTCCAGTGTTCCAGGTGGTTCCATGGGAGAGTTTATTCGAAAGTTAATAGCAAAGGAGAAGGGAAAGAAGTGCTCCTATCCCAGGGAAGATGTCAGGGAATTCTGCACCCCCTGAGCTGTCTGTGGCAGTGAGTGGAGCTGATGGATGCTGTGGAGATGATGGATGGTGTCATGGAAACTTTCACTCCCTGGGAATTTCTCACGTCCCAGTAAAAACACCCACAGCTAATTTAAGCCAGACTTAAATCAATCTTTCACCATCATCATTTGTTTTCAAGAGAGTGAGCAATTTACTGTCTGTGCTTCCTAACAGCTTCCAAAAATTGCAAGTGGAGGATTTGCTGGACTCAGAGAGACAAATGCTATAATCTCAGCAGAGCAAAGATCAATGAACTGTGCCTGAGCACATGGGCTGTGGGGCAGGACCTGGCTGAGGATTGGAAGAGCTCTGATGCTCTGTGTTTTCCTCTGAAGATCTCTGCTCATCTTCACTTTTATTCTCTGTCCCTGTGCAGCTCCTGCCTGCTGCGTGCTTTCAGGCAGATCCTTACTGCTCAGGGCTCCCACCAGCTCCTAGGAGGGGGGAGCAGGACCAAAGAGTGCCTGAAGGATTTGAGGGGAGTTAAAAGAATCAGGGAGGGCAGAGCTGGTGCTGTGAAGAGGAGGAGTTACTGTGGGCAGTGTGCTGGAACTCGGCGTGGGGCAGAAAGAGCTCACATCCTCACAAGGCTTCACCTATCTGAGTCACCTCAGACAATTCCTGGTGCTTTCACTATTGCCAGAACAGGGATTTCTTCTCTTTTTCTCAAATTGTGCAATGGAAAGGAAGGACCTATCATTTTCCATATGCACATGTGCGGGGCTGGTTGTCCAGCTTCCAAAAGTGCAGATTTGTCAAATAGATTTGCACCTTGGAGCCCCTTTCCAAAGCTTCCCTCTCCTGGATTTGAGTGACATCACTGATGCTCTCTTTATCTCCCCTCACTGTTTTTTCACTCCTTGCATACATTGAATCCAAATGAAGGAAGGAGAGCATTTCACTGACCTGTTTGTTCAGAAATACGTAGATGATGGGGTTGTAGACAGTGCTGCTCTTGGCAAGGATGGCTGGGATGATGCTGGCTGCAGGGGTGATGAGCCCAGGCTGCCCAAGGGTGGCTATGAGTGCCACAGCTGCATAGGGCAGCCAGCAGAGGAGGAAGCACACCACCATCACCACCACCATCACCAGGACACGCTGCTCCCGCCTTCGGCCCAGCCCCTGCTGGGTGCTGCTCACCTTGGGGTGACAGAGGCACAGGTAAGGCATCAGCACTGCTCTGCTGGGGACAGAGATGGGGCCTGGCAGCTTCTGGGGTGGCTGCACTAAGGGCAGGGCTGGCAGTGTCACCTGAACCCTTCTAGCTGGACAGGAGCTGCCCAGCGTGGCAGGGTTGGTGTGGGCAGTGGGGCAGTGATGCCTTTGGGGCTACCCAAAAACAGAGGCCAGACAGAATTAAGAGAATAAAAAGCAGTTACAGTTATTGAAGGGCCTTCAGGTACATTTAGGGCAGACAAAACCCACCCAGGGCTTTGCACCAGGGTGTCACAGGTTTTCACACTTTTAAAGGTCTTTCCACTTGCATATTGGGGGTCAATCTTCCAATTACAGCTTCAGGTAATGAAGTAATTCACCCCTGGTTTGCTCCCCCCACTCACTTCTGTTTCCATTCCTCAGGGCCTGAGGCAGTGAGGGGTCCTTGATTCCCAGGCCTGGAGAGGAATTGTTGTGTCTGACCAAAATGGGAAAGCAGCAGCTCACACTGTATATGGAGTTGAGAGTTCTACACTAAAGAATTGAAGGATTATAAATATACGAAAAGCATAAAAACTAAAATCCTAAGGCATCAGCAGGACCAACAAAAGTGCTCTTTATCTAAAACAGCGTCTCCAGCTTACTCCAAATCCCAGCTTGTAAGGGGGGTACCCTGGGCAGGAGGCGAGGCGGAGGAGTGTGCCCTGGTGTGAGCACAGGACAGCAGCTCCCGGTGCTCCAGAGCCGCTGCCCGCTGCTGCCGGGAGAGCTCCCCCGGCCAGAAGGAGCTGCCCTGTACCCACAGGCACTGCGGGCTGAGAGAACTTCCTGCCCCCAATCCACGGCAAAAGGCAGCATTTGAATTAAAGTGATTTACAGCAGGCTCCTCCTCTGGGCTCACACACACCTGAAGGGAAATCACTCTGCCTATAAACACTGCTGGCCTGTGCCTCACCCTTGTTTCCTGATTCTCAGTGCTTTGAAAACCAGACCTTTCAGTGACTACCTGCACTGAGAAGTGCTGCAGCAAGCACGAGGAACTAATTATTACAAGCAGTTTCCTGGGGAATCCGTCGGGATGTATTTGAGTGTTAGAAGTCACCTTGAGACTAATTGAAAAACCTAACCAAAACTGTTCAGAAAATAGAACATATCTGTAATTGCCTGCTGAGGGAACTCAACTACCAAGTACTTTATAAATATCTTGTTAATGTGCAAATGAAATCTTTTATGACACTTGTCCGTGATTTAAAAGGAAATAAAGTGGTATTTGCCACTAGGCAAATAAAGTTGTTAATCAAAATATTTCCATTAGCAAGAAGTGAATATTTCACTCAGAGCCACCCACAGGCATCAGTAGCTCAGATTTATTCACAGACACCTCAGACAGAAAGCTCACATTTATCTTCTTACATGGAGCTGATAAGAATTTTGTAGTGCACATTCCTTGTGTGTGGATTTTTTGAGAGTCTGGCAGGCCTTGTTATAAAACTTCACTCAGGCTGTGTGATGAAATCTAAACAAATTTGGGATTGGGGTGGACACAGGGATGGAGGCAGGAGAGGAGCTGCATTTTGCACCACGTGCTCTTGGTTTCTGAGGCACCTGATGAGAGGCACTGAAAGGCATCAGCACCAGCTGCCAGGGCTTTGTATCCCCACACAAATCCCAGTTTCTTTGTGCCTTCCTGAGGTCCTCCCGTCCAACCCCCCATGCCAGGAAACACCTGGGGCAGGTGGTGGCTGATGGCTTGCATATGGAGCATCTCAAGGAAAACCAAAAACTCCTTTTGGTTCCATTGATTTCTGTCAATTTCAGAAAAGAAAACCCAACCACCTCTTCCTTCAGATAAGGTCAGAGAGGACAAATGTTTTACTGATGTCTTCTAGATGGAAACCAGGCTGGTGTGAGGCTGGGCTTGGGAGGAGAACTCTGGAGGGATTTCCCGTTTAATAAAAAATTAATTAATTTCCCTTGAGCAGGGCTGGGGTCACAGGGAGCTGTGCAATGCTCGCTCTCCACATCTCTGGAAGTCCTGCTACAGTGGAGCACGGAGCTGCAAGGGAGGAGCAGCTGCTTTTGGCCACTGGCTTCAGCCTAAAGCCAGTGGGGGATTTCTGCTGCTGCTGCATGTTCCACCTGGGCAGTGCTCCCTCCTCAGGCAAACCCACCAGGTACTGCTCTCTCGACTTTTGAGGTGTTCTGTCCTTTCCTAAGAAAAAAGAGAAAAGCTTTGCAGTTTTCAGACTGCTGATGCCAGGGAATGGCTTCATGGGTAAGCAAGGAAAGGTTTCAGTTTCCTTGCCAGCAGCAGGAAATTATTATTTTCATCCTATGGGGCCACAAAGTTTGAATATCCTCCCACTTCTGTAACTCTCCTTGAAGCATTTTTGCTTTCAAAGCTACAAGGCTCCCTGGTCAGTCAAGGAAACCTTAGATATTCATATTTGGTACACATGCAGAAAAGTTCTGCAAAACTAACCAAACCCAGCAACCTTGAAATGTTGCTGCACCCCATCAGCAGATGGTGACTTGGCTGTGCCATGGAACTGTGGGCTGTGCCTGGCATCAGATCCCCCTCGGGAGGTGGACAAAGCAAAGAGCTGTGTAATAAAGATGCTGATGAATGGTGCTCTGGGTTTTTAGTTTAATTTTGTCCTGATAACTTCCAGGAAAGCTAAGAGCACAAGTCTGGCCCATGCCTGCCTTTGGTTTCTGGCCCATGGAGATTGGAAAGTCAGTTCAGGCTGTTCCTGGCTCAGGGAATTCCACTGCAGGGTGCCCTGGCTGTGCCCTGACCCGCTGTACACTGTCCTTTGCTTCTGGTTTGGTCAAAATTCTAAACTTAAAATCTGCTATGGAAGAAATTTAAAAATCTGACTATTTCTGTAGGTTTTTGTAAAGAAAACAGCCATGAAAAATGTGCTTTTATAGCCTTCATATTTTCTTCACTGGAAATTGAGTCCCTGTTTCTTCTAGAATGATCTTTTCAGTTTCCTAGAATTCATTTTGCCTCTGTACCACACCTTCTAGGTGTTGAATGAGTAGCCCAGTGTACTGAGCTAGGACTGAGGAGCTGGAAGCCCTGGCCCCATCTTGCTCTTGCAATGTTTTTTTTCTCTTCCTTCCTATTGGTGTTGATTTTTTACTGGCAAAGTTTCTTTGTGTTTTCTCCTGCAGAGAAGCACCTCGAGGTGGTGATTCAGCCTGCAGAAGTGATTAATTTGCCTTTTTTTAAAATTTCACTGACCATAATTGGGATTGTACACAGCCATCCTCCAGTGCAGGAGCAGAAATGCTCACAAATGGTGTTTGTGTGGTGTGGTATGGCATGTCACAGACAGAAGGATGTGGATGAGTGACTAAAGCAACAAACAATCAGGACAGGTTTAAACAGAGGTCACTGTGGCCACAGCAGATCCCTGGTTGATGTTGCTGACACTGTGCAGGAAGAGCAGAGTCATCACTTTACTAGGAAAGTAAAACAAGTGTTTTCAGCACTGGGTATGGAAATTGCTCAGCCACACCCAGGCCTGGAGAGCACAGCTGAGCCCCTGAGGATCAGCCACGGAGCTCCCACTGAGGAACTCCTGGATCTCCAGGGTTATCTGAGAATCTCAGCTGAGTGGCTGACTGTGCTTACTCTTGTCTTTTGGTGAAACCACCCTACTATTTAGAGCTTGGAGAATTGACAGCAGCACTCATGGGACTAAGAGGATGGTCCTTGAGAAACGTTGGAATAAGGGAGATAAAGTGAAAAAAAAAAATCAACCAAACTGTGCCAGCTGAGCCCTGTGAGCAGAGCAGAGACAAAAGGGGCAGCAGAGGCACTCCTGGGCTGTGGCAGCAGCTGAGCACCTTCAGGCATCACTGCCTGTTGATCAGAACAAGCCCGAGAGCTGTGAAATCAGATGAACTCAGTTATGCTCTGCCCTGGGGAGTTCATGGCTGGGCTTGTTTGAATATTTACCGAGAACCAGCCTGTAACCCAGTGCAGATACAATTAAACTGCTCACCCTGTGCAGTGAAGGTAAATTTGATTTCTTCTGAAGAGGATGTGAGAATTCCTGGTGGTCCCTGCCCATCAGCATATGCCCTGCTTCTAAGAATTGATAAATGTTAAATTGGATGCTTCAGGAGAAACCTTCAACCCCTTGGGGCTGGGATTAGATAATCTTTAAGGTCCCTTCAAACCCAGCACAACCCATTCTATGAGTCTGTGATTATTGAGAATTTCCTTGAAGTTCTGAAACAGTGGGCAATCATTCAATGCTAGTTAACAGTACTTCATGATCTGTCCTAACACTAATTAAAAATAGTTTTGTGTGGAGAGGAAATATATGGCTGATGCTCCCATACAGAAATGTTGCAAGAACAAGTTGGATTTTATTTTTAAGGAACTTTTTCTATCCCTCCTAACATTTAAACCCTTGAATTGTGCTTAAAACCTTTAAGTAGAGTCACCAAAGCTAGAAATTCTGCATTCACAGTGAGGTACTGGCTTTCTCAGCAGTCCCAACCATTCAGTGCCTTGCCAGGAAAAGGAGAGTGGGAAAAGCAAGTTCCCAGCTCTGTTCCACATCTGTTTAATGTTGTCTGTGAGAAGAGAGCTCTGCTCCTGACACACCTGGGGCTTTTACCCCACAGAACAGTGAGGAAACAGCCTTGAGCTCAGCAGAGCAGTCTGCAGCACAGGGACAGTGGGGGAAGAGCAAAGCTGGAGACTCAAAATGACATGAGGCAAAAAGCAGCTTCACTTCTGGTTTATCACCTGGAAACTTCTGCCTCCCAGGTTCCCAGCATGCTGATCACCTGCACAAAATCAGGAAAACTGACACATCCTGAGGCTTAGCTTTACCACTGGTGACAAAAACCCAAATTCCCTTGTGTGAGTGAAAGGCAAACCTTTTATAGTGCCCTTTGTGCAACACCAACTAAGCCCTGTCCCCACTGGTTGGGGCCCAGGCTTTTCCTGGATGAAAGAGGACATGCAGATATATATCTGATTTTTATATATATATATATATAAATATATATATATATATATATACACAGATATAGATATATAGATAGATATAGATATAGATATAGATATAGATATAGATGTATAGATATTTCTGCATGGTTTGGGGGGATGGGGTAGTGTGAGGTGGGAGTGATGTTTTGTAAAAGATATGAAATGAAAAGGGTTTCTCAGTCCTCTGAAAGTCACAGAAAATGCAGCACCTTTTTCTGCAGGGGCAGCAGAGCTTCCTGCTCTGTCTTGGCTGAAACTGGGGGGCTCTGCCAGCCCCAGGTGCACCCCCAGCAAAGCTGAGCTGGCAGGGGAGAGTGGAGGTGGAAACTGATTTCAAACAGTGGGCATTAGTTTCAAGGGCAATACCCCCCCAGTTATTCTCCAGGTTGGGAATCCTTCCTCAGGATTTCCAGGGCAGAAGCACGCCTGTCTGTGGAGAGCCTTGCAGCTTCCTTCCACAACCACAGCATTCCTGACTCTTGGTTTCTTGCCTGGGACTAAGAGTATTTTTATGGATAATGGAACACCTTATGCATGAGAAGGAATAAAACATCTGTTAGGAAATTGCTTTTGCCTCCAACTGCTGAATAATTTCAACCAAAATTCCATCCTTCTTTTGCAGGAGAGGCACTGGGCTGAGGGAGCTGAGCCTCGAGTCTGGCTTCATTCAGGAGATGCTCTGCTTCCCCTGCTTGATGTTCCTAGGCTCCCCTGCCCTCCCCGTGCCCACTCCTTGTCCAAGCAGAGACTCCAGAGCAGAGATGTCTGTGATCTGCTGAGAGCTGGCCCCTCTCTGCTGAGGGCATGTGGGAAGGCAGAGAAATCCTCAGCCTCATCAGTACATTTGTATCACTCAAGCTTGACAACAGTCCACATCAATTATCAGTTTTTCTAGTCAAACATTTCCTTTCCCCTGCCTTTTTTCTGTGCTTTTTACCTTTTTCTCCCTCAGTAACTGACACACAGTTTGGGTTGCCCTGAGCATCCCCTTGCTTTTGGAACACAAAAAAGCATCCCCTTGCTTTTGGAACCTCCACCTCACTTGGCTGTGCTAGGGAAAGGGGCAGATGACAAATGTGACCATTCATGATGTACAGAATGTGCTCCAAATCCCACTGGTGCTCATGCCTCAGCTTCAAACCTAAATACAGGGTGTGCTAATGTACCTGCAGGAGTTGAGTTTGCACCAAAATATCCCAAGTTTGCCTGTTCACACAAAGAGGACATATAAGAGAAGGGATCAGGCCCGGCGCGAGATTCCCAGAGACAGGGATGCTCTTTAAGACACGTGGTTTATTGGTCGTGAGGACAGGCAGCCTGACCAGCACCGGCTGAAGCGTGGTTCCAAAAGAGTGTCCTCAAAACAGCAGGAGCAGCAGCAGCCGCAGTAGTAGTAGCAGCAGTAGCAGACCGAGCTTCCTCTTACATTACATTTTATCTCTTTCTGTCTTGAATATTCTGATTAACACCAACCAACCAGTACAAGATACAAAACCTACAAAAT